>JAPMOB010234378.1:0-33475 GCA_029875015.1 Lepomis gibbosus | reverse complement strand
TTTTTAGTCGACTAATCATTGCGCAGGGCAGGACTTTGGTCGACTAAGGATTTCTTTGGTTGACTACAGCCCTAAAATTTTTTATAGGAGTTTTCTGACAAAGTAACTGTTGAAAGGAAATACCAAAGCAGCAAAAAATACAATTTGTACCACCAGACAGTTAAATAGAAAGCTTCTGGCCTACATTGCCTATGCTATGGATACCATGCAACAGACATTTTTGTTTTCTTTAGTGGAGAATGATGACTGGTATCCAGCAGGCAGACCAACTCTGGGTGAACGTAAGACTTGGCCAATGCTGTGGCCACACCAGCCACAAAAATCCACTGTGACAGTGCTGAATACACACTCTAATTGGTTGCAGTATCAACTTTACTGGATACAGAGAGGGAGGAAAACAGCTCAGCCGAGAATTTATTGTGCCTGCGACAGACTATTTGCATAAACTAAATGAAATCCCCATCAGCCAGTCAGACATACTGTACCTCCGCTGGTGAAGGATTAACGCTCTTCATGCTACATTCACCACATTCAGCCACAAGCTGGTGCTCGCAGATGAAGCGTACTCTTACATGTAGGCTCTGAAAGACAGCCTTACAACCAAAACACAAAGGCCCTTCAAGAGAAAAAAGCTGAGCACAGCCAACCATATGAAAAACTTACACTCACACGTCCATGTGCTGTAACACATGGAAGCACTAATCCTGCAGTGAACATGACAACACACATTCACACAGACATATACCCACGTGCGCAGAAAACAAATAAATCCCTGTGACAGATGTTGGTAATGAGAAGGCAACAGACAGCTAAGTATTTGAGTATTGAAATTATATTTCTTTGGTATGTCTCTAGACAGCCCATATGGAAAGGTCATGTAGATCACAGAGAGAGAAAATGTTTCGCGCACACACTGTCATGAAGGGAGAAAGTAGGAGTTTATGGTGTATTATCCTCATCTTTATGCACAATCTGTTTATTAAAGCCACCTGTCTCTCCCTAAAGCATTAGGCATAATAAACATGTTTTGAGATGCAGCCTACAGCAGTAATGCAAAAGGACTGCTGCTTGCAGCTGCTCTGGGCCCTGTAACCCAAAGAAAGTTCAACAAAAACAGGATAACTGTTCGTTATCTGGCTTCACTAACCCTTAAAATCGTGATTGAGATAAACGGTCACACGGAGATGGTTTTGACAATCTTAGCCATTTTCTTTCAGTTCGGCTGTGTGTCTGTGTTTTCACATTAAAAGCCTCGGGCACTGAGTACGTGGTCATTCCACCTGACTTTTTAAGAACTTCTCTTCGTCATCATTCCGTAAAAAGTACTCAAATGGTGACTGAAAGACTGAATGGCTACTGAAAACATTATGTGTGCACACAAAGGTGCGACGCTACATAACCAGTCTTATAATACAAAATAGCTGCTAACCTACAATAAACACATTTAAATTAACAATACTCATATTATTACAGTATCACCCATTCATTTTAATGCCCGCAACAGGTTGTGTGAAACGGACTTGGGAGCAAATAAAAAGTATTAAACAAATTTCAAAGCTGTAAGTAGGCTTACCCTACTGTCACATCTTAAAAACCTACAACAAGTAGAAGCCTACAAGGCTTTAGTTGCCTATTTCACTCATTTTCTGCAGGATGATATCGCTGTACAAACATTTCTCGCATCACTGCAGCAAACATAGAAGCAGCTTCTAAAACAGTCTGCCAGATTTCCCACAGATGGTGATGTCATTTTCCAAGTCAACTGATTGGTCAGTAGGTGGTGTTTTATAGAGTTGATCTCTTATCTGGAACATAACCTGTTCTGGAGGAGGTTAGCCATTCAGCAAAAGTTACTATGCCTATCAGAAGTGAACCACCATTAATGGTACTGAAAACTCAAGGTTAACCCCAAAGTTATCTGGATAAGCTCAAATCCTGCTTCGCGTTACGGGCTCCTTGCATACCCAACTCAACACGCTGAACTGCAACAAAACAGAACTTTGCTCTGGCTATGATCATATCTTCACAATCAAGAAACATGTCTGTCAACATTATGACATAAAGAAACATCCCAAGGTTGCAAAACACATTATAGCGTATGTTGAAAACAGTCACAGATTACAGTACCCTGCGCTATCATGCACTACACAGAAATTCAGTGTGCCTTTTGCCTGAAAACGAGAACATTTCAACCCTCTGAGCAGCACACCTGTCTCCAATCACCTCATCTGCTGCTGGTGAAATACACAGCTCATCTCCTCACTAGTCATCGCCAGATCGCTTCGTCTCTCTTGTGATACAGTTAAAAGTTACTTGGCTGAACTAGTCTCTAGTTACACTTTTTGTGATTTTGAATGAGTTTTTCTTGAGGACTTGTGTTTTTTCATTCATTTCACTAACATTGAATAATTCCCAGATTTGCTGTGAGGCTTAGGATTTCTGAATCAAGCATTCTTTTCAGAAAATAGCGCATGACGGCTGCTTTTTGGCTGTTGATTTGCATCTAAAAGTGTAACTGAAATCAGTTTGTACATTTTTGAAGTATCCCTCTTACAGAAAAGACCAAAACAACCACCTAAACTCTTTGTCGATGCAACTCTGAACACAAATGTTGATGTACATATACACAAGCAAAAGGACTTTCTGATTTCTGGAAACATTATCCTCTTCTGTCTCACTAATTATCATTCCTAGTGCAGTCTATTTTCTGCATACTCTTGGCCAACTTGCAGCTGTTGATGTGGTTAACTGACTGGTACTGCTGCTCTCCTCTTTGAGCTGCCTCTCTTATTACAAAGTGTTTATTTCTGTTTGGTTCGCTCACTGGAGGAGGGATATTGTGGAGAGGAAAAAATCCTGTTAAATTGTCATTCCTACTTATTTCCCTTGCTGGCGACCAGCCTAATACTGTATACTGGGGGGAGAAAAGGCGGAGGATATTTTGTCACAGCTACATGCACTCGTCTGGTTAAGTAGTGACACTCCTGTTCAAATTACGACATGCTTGTATCTATGTAAAGTCTAAAAAAAGTAAATTCATGAATTACACCTCTGACTTACATAAAAATATTTGCTTTCACTAATCACATTGTATAAATTATATTTTAAGTCATGAATATGTACAAACAATAAGTTAATGTCCAATAAGGCTTGAGACTGATGTAAGTAACGTATCTGAGTCATTTGCTGCAGATAGGAGTTATGTGTTGATTCTGTTAAATCATTTTGATGGAATTGGTTTTTCTTTGTAAAAAAAAAAAAAGACAACCCAAGTAAATATTGGTGCAGTATAATCGACTTAGCCCATTCATGTAAGAGTGATGTGCATTGATGTAAATTTTGGTTGGTGTTGGTCTGTCGATAAAAGCAAATGCGACAAAGTGCAATGGGCACAGGATTGGAGAGTAAATCAAGACACACATGAAGTATGTGACTGTGACTTGTAACTATCTCATCTAGTTGCGCCCCTCTTTTTCTGCAATGACACAGATTGGACACTTGAGTATCAAACACTGAAACACAGTGTCTGAAAACTTTGTAGCTTTCTCGTAGCTTGGATTCATTAGGAACTATGATGTGACACATTATGTGTTCATTTAATTCTGTAGCGGAGAAACTATTTTAGTGTTAGGAACATACTGAATAGAAGGACCATGATCGACTTATGAAAAGTTTTTTGCTACATTTTGCATTTTTCAGGGCCAAATGTATTGTGATTCTAAATTGAAATATTTAGATCACTAATTGGATAAAGAACACAAAATACTGTCATACTTTAACAGAAAATAGGAAATCACATGGACAAAACATTTGTGGTGAGACAATGCGAGCTGGTGACTCGGCCTTTAAAGATGTTCTGGATGGTGTCGAATCTGCATGGTAATATGACACGAAGCTGCTGTAGAGTCTGATATTACGGAACGTCTATCACTTTCCTTAAGAATTTAGTTTGAGTGAAACCACTGCCAGGGGGAATGTGCTGAAATCATACATCTCCCATTGAAGTCAATGAATCAAATCCGACTGCTGATGTTGCATTTTGATTTAAAGGTTAAGCGAAAAGCATTTCACTCAGCCAAGCGGCCCTGTTTGCCACATCCATTACAATTTTACAGTGGTGCATAGGAAAAAAATAAAAGCACTGACATGGATTTGTTGAGTGATATTTAGTTATTCTGAGCTTCTGCTCTCAAAATGTGATCTGTAATCTTCTGAACCACTGAAAATCCTGATGTTCAGGTAATGTCAGTGCCAGCGGTTTTATATTACTATTAGCAAATGCTATTATTAGCATGCTAACACGCTGAACTAAAATAGTAAACATGGTAAACATTATACCTACCAAACATTAGCATGTTGAAGTTGGCATTTAGCCCACAGCACTGCTGTACAGCCTCACAGAGCTGCTAGCGTGGCTACAGTCGCCTTTCACAGAATTTAAATTACTACATTTCACTGTGAAGCAGTTAATATCTATACTTCAAGGTATAGCCATTTAATTGCAGTTGAAACTACATTTATTTGAAACTTAGACATTTAAAAAAGTTTAAAAATTGCCCAAATTTCACCTAGATGTGTGGAGGTCTTTTGACTTGCAAATCACTAATCAGTGCTTACTGAGGGGTTGTTAAGAGATTTACCTCCACTATTTCAAGGTGATTGTACAAAAAATGTTGCCATGATCCAAAAGTCAAAGAGATTCTTTCTGTTTTTTAACCATACCTTCACACTGTGACCAACACAGCTTACAAGTTACAACAACATTGACATGACGATGGCTTCAGTTTGTAATGCGCGCACCTCTCTATTGAATTTCAGTTTTAAAAATCACATTTTGTTTTAAAACATTCATCAGAGCATAGTATCATCAGAGACTTCTCTTTACAAAAGACATTCCATAGTAGGGCTGAACGATTAATCGTTTTCAAATCAATATTGCGATTTGAAAGAACGTGATTAGCTAGTCGTGAAGATGGTGATTAAAATGTAGGTTAATTATGCAGTGCATCTGACCCGTTTTGAACAGTCATGCAGTTACGAATTCATTCCATTGTCATCCTTGTGTGACAGACTTGCTAACAAATCACAAGCGCCATGCGCCTCCTGTTAGTGTCAGAAGCTGAAATCAGAACAAATAGGCCTGTAAAACTATAAAAAAAAAAAAAAAAAGTTTTCACTTGGCAAGTGCAAGATGACCACAAGGTGAATTTCAGATCTTCACTTTCCTTAATCTTTTATCTGACAGAGTAGCAGAACAAATAACTGGGTGTGGCAGTGAGAGTAGCAGCATCTCTGCTGTAGTAAACTTGGCTGAACAATTATTGATTTCTTGCTCCTTGTTATCAATTCTTGCTCTATAATTGGTGCTTGCATGTAAACTATGTATTATAAATCATCAAATTCATGCCATAATACAAGAGGAAAAAACAAAGTGGAAATTACTGTACACAGATGGTATGTTTGTAATGGCATCGTAATATTATCACAAATATGATAGAAAAAAAATAAATATATAGAACAAAAATAGGAAATATTGCAAATAATTAAGGAAGTGGCTTGCAATGTTAATGTGTGGTCATGTAAATAAACAGACTTTCAATGCACTTTACTGTTCTATGTGCTACATGTTTGTTTCTGTACTTTTAATTGAGATAATAAAACCTAAAAAAGAGGCCAGAGGGAAATTTGAAACAAAATTATATTATTGCTATTAAATGTACTTAAAACATGACAGTAAGTTGTTTTAGAAACTTACAAGATGCTTATTACTCAATCAACTTAAATTTTATCACTGCTCACTCTTAATCATGCTTTATCATTCAACTTAAACCACCTCGTCAGACTGCTCTCTTTCTACAATCACCCTCTTCTGGGCTCCTGGTTCTGACAGAGTCCTGGTGCCACAGCATCACAGGTTTTTCAACATTTGGATCATTCTCCTTGATCTCTGGGGAGGGCAGCAAGACCATTAGAAGATCTGACACGGTGTCAGACGCTGACTGGACCGCCAACTACCCAGCTGACAGCTAATAACACTCCCAGTAATTAGCTCCTAACACTAGCTTTCACGCTGCCTTATTTCATGGAGGTATTGCGCCAATCTGACGACTTGCTGCACTTTCTGATAGGTACGAAGCAGATTTTATCCGCCTCTGAGCAGGGAAAGTTGGTGAAAGACATGAGACAGAAAGATGGAATGATCTGTTTGTGAACAGCCACAGCCGACATGCCGCGGCATGGCGCTGGTTCCTGTAAAGCCGGACCGCTATGTGAAAGTACACATGGTTGCGGGCAGAAGGCCTTTTCACATGGGATAAAGCTGCAAACTGTGTTAATGCCTTTGTTTCTGACTGTTGTGTGCGTCCATTGAATTGTAAGTACTGTAAATCTCATATTATTATAGTTTGGATAGAGTATTCCCCTTTTCTTGGCTAAATCTGGCTTTCGCTCACTTCAGCTACTGTTAGTTGTGTCAGTTAGGCTCATTTACGAGCAAGTGAGTATCTACAGTGCTAGTTCCATATGTGTAGAGCCTGTTCTTAATGTAATTACATTCAATGTGCCTATTGTCCAGCTGTCAATGGTTTTCTTTAGGGGGATTATTTAGTGTGTAAAAGTGGTTAGCTGGCATCACTGTTGTGCCACCTTGTGGCCGTTCTAAATATAGCGGTGTTTATTTATTTATTTATTTGTTTTTTTTAGTTCTTTATAATGACTGGTTTAATAGGTTGTAATATGTTGCCTTACTCTGTATATTATTCCTCATTTCAGAACCACACACACACCAACCACAATTTGGCAATAAAGAAGTCTTAACTAGAAATTCTGGACTCTTTGTGAATTGACCCGTCACTTTAGTAGTGGGTGGTGATTTCCTGAACCCAAGTATTGTGAGATGCCACAGTCAGCTCATCTCTTTCTTTCAATCAAACACAAGTAACATGAAAAGAACATAAACAACAAGCAATAATCGTCTCTAATCCATGTGCTACACAACGTTACATAACTTGTTACATACACACAACCAGCAAGAACGCCGGACTGCTGCTAATTACCGTCAAATAGAAATCATATGCCGAACATATTTACCTGCCAATGTGGCGGGTAGCCTGGCAGGTGTTAATTTTCATCCCTGAACTGTGCAACGCTCAGTCTTTTTGGGCTTGCACAAGAGTGAGAGCACAGGAAACCAACATCTAATAGCTTCACAAGACTGATGTGTGTTCCTCATAAATATCTCATTAAGGGTTGTGCGCGTGGGTTTCACACGGTATGGTTAGACATTTCAGCTGGAAAGGTGAGAAGACCTCTAATTAGCCTCCTTGTACGCCTGCTGGATGGCATGTTGGAGCAAACACACATGCACCCATACATTACATCGCAGTCTGTCTACATGTTAAATTTTCAAAGAGGACAAATGACACAAAGAATGACAATCAGGAGAACATATATGAGACCAGAGATAAAAGACGTGAAGAGGAGGCCATGCGTTGGCAGTATTCAGAATTCCTGAGTAATTGAATACCTAAAGAGAGGGAAAATGTCTATGGTAGCTTGGTGATGGACATGCAGAGGTTTAGAAGCTGGTATTTCCAAGCAGTAATAAGGATGTTTTGAATTCTATGAATGCTCACCAATGCAGGAGCTCCCATCGAGCAGGTAGGAGCCATTGTCATGGAAACCACTTCTGCATTCACAGTGGTACCAGCCAGGCAGGTTGACACAGCGCGAGTGGTTGTGGCACTCAATCAGGCCCTCTGCACACTCGTCGATATCTGAGGACACACACAGTAGCATCTGCATTAGTCTAAATTATTTTCCTGGCAACCAACATAAACCTGAAACTTCTGCTCATTGCAAGTCTTCTTTGCCTGTTCTTTGATCTGTGCTAGGTGCAATAGTGGAGGCTGTTCCAATCAGAACAAACCTCTGCCACAACAGCAGAGCTGGGTCAGCGGCACATTAGACAGCCAACATCTCTGCAGCCTGTCTGCCACAGCAGGGATCAGGATCTTTCAGAAATCACACCATTTGGCAGCAGAGTCATTCCCACTTCTCTATTTCTTCTCCTCACTCATTCTGCCGTTTCTACTCAGCTCGTTTTGTCTCTGGTATGCGGGGTGCATACACATGCCCAGCCCAGAGGCGTTAAGACTTCTCTCCTTCTCGGGAGAGTAAATCTCTCTCATCCATTATGTATGGCGTGAGCTCTGCTTCTCATCTGCAGCTCTCTTGCTTCTTGCTGTAAGACCCGACCTGGTGCATACATCCCTTTGGTTAAAAGCTTGACCTTCAGTCACAATCACCTTAATGCGAACCATGGCAAACAGGTAAAGGTAGCGAGGGACTGCTTGTTAACTGTCATATATGCATATATGTCAAATTGTCACTGAAGGTTCACAACCCCCCTATCTCAAGCAAATCAATAGTTTGTGGCTCGACCAGCAGGCGTCTTTCATATTATATAATGGCTTCTAAGAAGGTTTTTATAAGTGAGCAAGGGTTGTGGATAGATAAGGAATCCACATAGTCTGTCAAATTAAGTTAAAAGTCAAAGTGCACAAAACTTTTTATTGTTCTTTAAGTCTCTTCATGTCAGTTTGAGAGTGAAAATGAGTCTAGCAAAGACTACTTAAAATGGAAGTGTATTCTTATGAAATCAGCCTCTGATAAAGCGCCACCCACAGACTTGTTATTTCACAGACTGTGAAGTGGTAAAAAGTCTGTACACTTATAATGAAAGCAGTGCAAATGATACAAGCGAAAGAACATCTTGCTTACAAACCAAGTTGAGATTTAGGCACTGTAACTTTGCTGCTTCAGAAGCTGCTAATTTCTTACTGAATCCAATTTACTGTGGCTGTATAATTTTTAAATTGCTTTTTTCAAAGTTAAATGAGAAAAAAGTCACAGTTGATACCTTTGGCTCTGTCTTAAAGATACACACACAGACACACACACACATTTATCTCTATACAGATAACACAGAGACTTAGGGCGAGCCGTTTAGCAGTATGGGTTGTGGTTGTGCTGTTAGCTGGTGCACTGTAGGTAATAAGACATGACAGCTGCCAGGAGGGCTGCCCTGTGTCAGCCTCTCAGGTCAGAGATTCGGTCAGAGCTACACCAAAACATTCCCTCGCTGACATCCCACTGAAACATACTAAGATTGGAGGTGACTGGTGGCTGAGAGCAGCTAACCCTTCATCAAAAGAGCAGTGCTGTGTGTGTGCATGAGAGGGCATGTGTCCACATGCTTGGGCCGGTTATACTACATGCTAAAGGTGCATTGATGTAAATAATTAGCGATCAGATTTCTTCAGAGGAGATCAAGATAGATTTCTTCAGAGGAGACTACTCTCCACTTGTCAAATTCATACACCAAAAAAATTAGCTGAATGGGCACCATAACAGGATCTGAGCAACAGAACTGGGCTCAGCAGCCTCCCGGACCAGGAAGGAACACAGCCTCCAAGAGGCCAGTTTGACGACAAGCAATATAGTTAGAACAATGTTATCTATCCAGATCCCACTGGCCTGTCTGTGCAGGTGCCCACTCCAGTGTTTCCCACAGAATGACAGTGTAACTGCATCAATATTGACTACCCGCTATATACAGCATGCTAGCCTCGAAAATCCAGCTGCATTCCAACATTTACTTAGCTCTCTTTATTAGTTAGGCTCCTTGCATACTGGGTCTCCGACATTGACAGCGTTGTATTGGACAGATTTGTTCAGCGGTCTTCCATGAGGGAAAGAGAGAGGTATGGGTGAGTGAGAGAGAGAGGGGGGACAAGCGAGAGGAAAGTGCTGTGCGAATGCGCTACGGCCATAGACAGTATATTGCTGGATGAAGCCACTCCGCTGATTTGAATGGACAGCAGTGAAGCCAGTTTTGGACCAATAAAATACTGCTACAGGGCTACTTCCTGTTGGCACCAGCATCTACTGTGCATGATTGCGCAGCATAACCGTGGTTTGATGACATAGAACAGCGGCAGAAACACCGTAATTCTGTAAAAGTTTCATGGCTCCGAGTGTTTATCTGACTCGGATCGTCACCGCTTAATCAGCCCACCTACGAGGCTCACCTGTCAAACACCAGCAACGGTCCTGCAGCTCATAGTCTTATAAAGCTATTTGTTAGCTGGTGAGTCTGTTTGTGTGTGTAAACAGCCCTCCATTCTCTTTGTCTATGGCAGTGAAGTGGACAGGTGACCTTCCTGTACTAGAAAGTACATTTCGCTAGAATACACACACGCATACACTCCATCAATCTTTGTTAACAGCCACAGGAAGGAAAGCAGCCAGACAGCATTTCACATTTCCCTGTTCCTTCCATTACAATGCAAACAGAGCACTAAGTACTTTTTGCAGGGCTTCACTTCTACCCCGTCTATAGATTTTCCCAGCAGGGATATGTGAAGACTTTATGACAGTCTGGACTGTGAAGAGCTGTGAGTTTTAGTTCACTGAGGAAATGAGAATTTATCCACAGTTAAAATTATCACCAAGCTCCCTGGAGAATCCTCTGGCCTGCTGAGCTTTACATAATTACACCTATCTCAGCCTAACCTTCTGAAACAACATAGTAGCATGGTACATTTACAGTAATGTGTCCTCAGACAGAAACACCCAGGGTTTCTGTTTGTTGCTACCTGATAGTCTGTGACCAGTAAAGGGGTATAAAATTAACAACCTGATGGATTAAAGGAGCAGTTAAAGTGACCACAGACAACAGTCAAGCACTAATGAATGCATGCAGCGTTGTTCTGTACTACTGCTGATATCTTTACTAATTTATTTACCTGTTATAATTGCAGATGACTTGTTATTAATGTGATTTAGTATCTAATAGCAGGAAGGAGATTAGGAGATTATCAGTGCCACTGGCATTTATCTGGAGTTGGTCTCTGTGCGCTATACAGTGGCTGCCCACTACTCTCTTGAGGGATGGGTAAAATGCAGAGAATAAATTTCGCTACATGTCTGTGTAGCAATAAAGTAAGACGGATTTTAAATAATTGAATAAAGCAGACATTTGCTTCTGCATGTTTAAAAACACAAAGACAGGGATGGATTTGTTGCAGATATTGATTGGTGTTTCCAGTAGCCAATAGTGCTGAATGTGCATTGCACCCTCACCCCGTCATGCAGACTCTGTGAAGACTGGTTCAGCTGTCAGTGAGTGAACACTGGCGAACAGGGACTGAACACCAACAGACCAACAGAGGCCAGTTTGACGACAGGGAATACAGGTGGTTTTCTTGCCGGGTTTGGCTCTTGGCACCCCGTAACTGACAGCTAATAAAGGACAGCTATCAACAAAGCTAACTTGCCACAGATACAGACATTTACATTTATTCATTTAGCTGAATAGCATTTAGCTATCCAAAGCGACTTACAATATTGCTATTTATGTCAGAGGTCCACTCCTCTGGAGCAACTAGGGGTTAAGTGTCTTTCTCAGGGACACATTGGTGAATGACACAGTGGGGGATTGAACCCAGGTCTCTCACACCAAAGGCATAGTCTTATCCATTGCGCCATCACCACCAGATACAGTTAGTGGTTTAGCAAAAAGTAAATGTATCTGTTCATCAATAAACTCTGTATATCACCTCGGTACTATCTTCCCTGTTGGTCTCTGTTCGGTCGCGTTCATGCTGTGTTCACTGGGAGGCTGGCGAGTATAGTTTCGTTGACCGCTTGCGTGACTCAAGTTCTGGTGCCCAATCTGGAGCCGCTCTGTGGCGTTCTCCTGGCCTGAAAACCTCCAGTGCTTAAGTAGAGGTGTAAAATTAAACACAATACACTCCCCAGGTGCTCCAAGCTCACAGTCCAGGCTGAGTCAGCTATGACTACTGGACTGACTAAGCTAATTAGGTAATGGCAGCTAGTTAGCCATGGTTAGCGGTTTCTTTCTTCCTTATTTATTTATTTTTTCCCTTCTTTAAAAAAAATGTTTTCCCTCCTACAGCCCCTCACTCAAACGAGTGTTTGCCCTTCTGCTCCATGGGACGTTTCTGTCTTCCCTGAGCTCGCAATAGAACACCATTGTTACATTTTGACAGGTGTACAGCCCCAGACAATCTCCCCACCTTCTGTTCTTGACTGTTGAAGTACTTTGCCTTTGTCTTCATATGTTTTTGTAGGTACCAAACCAAGGCAAATTGGCAAACAATAAAAACCTAGTTAATAAAAAATAATTAAAGGTATTATGATAAATATTAAATATTATAAATAACAACAATAATACATTAAGTAGTAAAGTAATAAATAAATAACCTATTTTAAATGACACATACAGTGGTAGCTTCCTGGTTGTGATTTGTGTTCACTTGACAGTGGTGCGAGACCACCTCTTCGAGGTAGACCAGACCAACCCTAACGGACTGCACCAAGGGGATAAATGTTCCAGGGTTCAGTACAATCAGTCTAAACAAGGTTGGCGTGAACTCACCCTAACATAAAGAGCCATATTGTTGCACTACCTCCAACACAATGAACATGGCTAGTTTCATCATAATAAAGACCAAAGCGCTGCTACTGAATAAAAATGAGAACATAAAAAAGATGACAACAGATAAACATGTGTTAAGGATACAAACAAAATGCAAATTCAAAACTTCCTTATCACAACAAGAGTATTACAGTAAAATGAGAACTGACAACGACCAATGGTATCCCAGGTTAGTTAAGTTTTAAAGGATAAGTTCAGAATGTATCAAGTCTGTCTTAATACAGCCCTCATATACCCATATGTACATTGAAAGAGTTTTTGATTACTCTAATCATTCCTGCAGCTTGACTGAACCTTAAAACTCCAACACATATAAACTGTGATGGAAATTCTTCTGAGTGGGTAACCTCTTATTGAAGAAGAAGGTTTCAGTAAACTCAGGATGTCTTACACAGCATTGTTTATTGAAGCCCGACCAGGGAGACTGGCCAAAACAGAGTGTTTACACTGTGAAGTACCAAACTAAATCTGAAGGATACTTCCTTTTGGAGGATATTTATCCTTCTTAGAGCTACAGAGATTTACTATTTGTCCAAATAAGGTTCACCCACCTATACATGTGTGAAGATTCTTTTGGATATTAGTTCAAAACAAGACACTATGTTTACCTAAGTTAACCTTGTGTCACATTCAAGCCACTTTCAATCGGTCTGTCTGTAATGAAACAAAGTAAAGATAACTCAATCTTGGGTTACCTAGGAAATAGATCACAGAGTTCATCCTCATCAAGGCATCAAGACAGTCAACCCAACAAACCCAAACCTAAGGAAGGAGAGACAGAGTCTGACCTACAGTTTTAGAGAGTCACAGGCCTAACCTTTGGCTTACGTTAGCTCAGCAAATGACCGTAACATAAACTGGGGAAACCTGTGTGAAATTTACCCTTAGTAAAGGAAAAATTCCTTTACAGAAACACCTTTTCCCTCAGTACTGCTAAGGCTACTGGTACTCATATTTTGGTTTTCAAAAAACTATGTTATTGAACATTAACATGGCCTACATGAGGGCTTCTAGATTTATAGTACCTCTATTTGACACTGACACGTACGTACAAGCTTTGCAGACCATTCTGCTTAACACACACAATTTCTTTACATTATTAATTTTAGTAAAACAGAACAAGGGGAACATGGTGCTCTCAAGAATAGAGGAGGCAAAAGGAACACATATTGTGCAATGGCATCCTGGCTATGGCTAAATCTACATCTGTCCACTGCAGAAGCACAATCCACCTGGAGGAGTAGCTAGTAATTATAACAATGAATAAAAAGTTTAATTTTAGTATAATGCTAATATATGGATAGGTTACACTTTATTTGACCAAAGTCTGTCTACAGATTGTTTATAGTAGCCCTATTTCTAACTTGAGCTTCTCCCTACTCTGTCTCTGTTGGTGAAGAGGGCAGACCCACAACTTGTGAGAAGTGCTGGTGCGAAACAAAACGTCCCGGTACGCCAAAGACTAAAATGTAATAGTGCCTGTTGTGGTCAAAGCGATGCAAAAATGCACACAATAAATAATATGTGAACTGGGAGTTCATTGTTAGGTCGGCTGTTGAGTTTTTGATTATTTGGAGTAAAATATTTCAGAAAATAAATCACAAGGATTTAACAGTGGATCTGTGGCGTCTACAACCCACTGAAAAAAGACAGGCAACCCCGGGTAATGGATCAATGTGGGAGAAGATGAAAAGATCGACTCTGTTCACATCGGCTTTATATTTAGATGCTCTTAACCTCCAATTGAGCTACAGTATATACCACTAAAGAAAAGTCAGTGGAGCAGTGATGTGTTTTATTACAGTGGAGGGAAGACAAGCAGCAATAGAGTGGAGACAGACGATAGAGGCAGATGTACGCGAGACATACAGGAAGAGTTTGACATACTGTATGTAGAGACAGGCTGAGAAACAGAGACAGACACAGAGACCATGTCTTTCACAGAGTATGCAGTTGTACAAGTGTTTGTAGGCACTTTAGAAGCATGATTTATGTCCTTAATCTGAGGTAACTCTGACACGTCAACCGTCATGTCCGGCTCTTATTATCATTTACACCACAACGAACACTTAAAGTGCTTTCAGAGCTCACGGTTTGTGCTTACAAATCAACTCCTTTGAGCACTTTCACTTCACCTGAACCTGTTCATCACTTGCACTTCAAAAACCACTTCATCTTTCAGTGATTCAACTTTAGACACAGCTTGAATTTCAATTATTACCCTCATGCAAATACGTTTAGAAGCACCCAACTATCAGCTTTTTAAGACATTTAAATTTATTCATTTACGTTACTTTCAATACTTCAGCTGCTATTATTCTGCGGAATCAATCACATGCATTTTTTTCCCCCAAATGTTCAGGATTTTCTTCTCTATTATCTCTCATCCCCTTATAACAAACTAAAGTATCTAAAATTTAAACATACTGTTCAAGTAAACTGTAATGTCACTGGGGCTCAGATGTAAGCTTACAGTGAGTAGAATTCAGCTTCTGCAAATGAGATATAAGTGTAGATGAGTAATTTGTGTCAAACATTTTATCTACACTTATATCTCATTTACAGAAGCTCCAGAGACAGACACAGATTTTGACATAGAGGCAGAATGATTTTGCACTGAATCACATCTGTAGCAGCCTCAGGCAGCAGCCAGAGGGCCACAGGGAGGAGCCTCATTAGTGGGATGATGTGTTAAGTCCATATTTTGCTCCTCACTTCAACAGTTTATTTTCTTCTTTGCATTATCTTTTCCTCTCCTCACCTATTGTAAAGTGGTTCAAAGAGCAGCAATAGATTCGTTTAGCAGATGCAATGTTGTGATTTTTCAAACCAACCCTACATTTTGTTAGTTATCAAGATTCAATTTATAAGCACAAATCAGCCAAGTTTCAAAGGCAAAGTGTTACTTTTGGATGTAAATTTTCATTTTCAGAGTACAGCGTTGAAGAATTAGCTTGCCACGTTAATTAATTGATAGATATTTGATGCTGTTTATTGGGAGCTTAATTAGTCCTTGGTTGATTGCCAGCTTACATAAAATGTGTTGCACGCTGATTGCTACTGATTATTTATCCACGCTTCACATGCTCATACTCATGTACTTCTCCTCCATGCACAGACATACACACACACACACACACACACACACACACAGTTTTGAAATTTCCCATAGAGATCAGATGTAGCACAGGTTGTCTCCAGTTCAGTAACTTAAAGGAACTTCAGCAGAATTCAGAATTAAGATCCAGACCCATGAGAAAACTCAAACCTACTATAAGTAGAAAAAATCTAATATTAGAAATCGCTTTGTTAATACTGCTATGAGTTATACCTGCAACAGTGACTGTAAATGTTATGTTAGTTTTACTGTGTAAAGGCCAATAATAAATGGTTTCATTAATATTATGCCCTCTGTATAAATGTGTGACCTGGTATAATGGGCACATGTATATATAATCTGGTATCTAAAAGGAAACCATGGTAACATGTTGTGGATAGTTGACCTGTGAATGTGGTGCACTTCTGTAAAATGAGACAGCAGAGACAGAAAGTTTAATAGAGGACAGGAGAGAAAAGGAAGGAGACAAGAAGAATAAAGGGTGCAAGGGGGAGGAGGAAAGGAGAAGAGAGGAAGGAAGATAGAGGGAGAGAAAAAGAGTGTTGGAAAGGAGAAGAAAATGGGAAAGAAAGCAAACAAGGATGAGATGATGAAAGGATGGAGGAGAGAAGGAGGAGAAAGGGAAGGAAGGAGGGACAGGTAGCTGAGGAGGAAAGAAGATGCAAGCAAGGAGAGGAGGAGATTGGAAAAGGATGGAGGAGATGAAAAAGGAAAGATGAGATGGGAAGAGAATCAAAATTGAAGGAGAAGAGTAAAGGAAAGAGAAGGAGAAAAGGGACAGTAAATGAAAAGGGGAAGGGAGGAAGAACAGGAAGGAAAGTGGAAGCGGAGAGTAGAGAAGAATTAGCTGTCCTTTTCTACAGCTCTCCTGGGATGCTCAATCTCTACAGTCTACAGTGTCCAATTTAAACACAGGGCTTTAGAGATGGAGTGTAAAAGTGTGTGTGTGTGTAAGTGAGAGAGAGACAAGGGGCAACTGCTGAGCCCTCAGAGTGACCTAATGACCATTCCTCTAATGTCACTTCCAAACCTCTATAAACACAACAGGATGCTCCAGCTGAGCTTTAGGAGGGACAACTGAACAAGCAGAACATGTAAGGGGTCAGGTGGGGGTCCTCAAGTCTTACCTGTCTCACAGCGCCGTCCTGTAAATCCTGAGGGACAGACACACGTGTTGGGAGAAACACAGGTCCCTCCGCTCCTGCATCCCTCCTCACAGAAGGCTAGAAAGAGAAAAATAAATGTATTAGTTCAGTTAGTCATCATATACTGGCAGCAGCACAAAAAAAGGCTTTGAATTCCTGCAGTTTACGGTTTCATGACGGCATTACAATGTGCAAAGTGGTTCCCCTGACTAGTCTTTAAAGCAGGGTAACAGTTCTGGGAGGAAAAACTGACACTTCACTTGTGTTTATGAATGGTGTTTTTATGTTTGGATGTGTGTGTGTGTGCACTCACCAAACAATCTGATAAAATATTACAACAAGATCTGAAATCTGAAGCAGCATGTTAAGCTGGGAAAACGTGAATAAACCTGATTCTGATTCTGAAATGGCAATATTGTGCACCAGAAGGAGGCACTTATTTATTTATTTATTATGGCCATCCACTCGTACAGAGCTCAAAACTATAGCCTGTCCTCTTCAAATTAATTTTGCTTCATTGAAAGTGTCTAATGTGAAATTTGTCTTTAAAGTGGTTATCATCTGGAGGGCAGCATCTCCCAGTGGCTGTAAAAGTACAAATTGGAGTTAAATGTTGGAAATAAAAATAAAAATGCACCATGTAAATATATGTTAGAGCGAGATTGGAAACAGTGCTGCCCTTTTAACATGCACAGAGAATGATCACCTAGCTCTGTCTACAGAGCTTTTTTTTAGCCTCTTAACTTATTTTGGTTTTACAGCATATTTACTGTATGGTTCAGACTAAGGCATCTGTTTTCAGCAAAAATCTATGATTGTGCTTTAGGTGTGTGGTAGAATTCATCTATCCCCATGTGGCTGAAAAACATTAACACAGCTTTAAAACTTTGACAAATTATATATTTATGAGCTAAAGAAACTCTTAAAGAATCACTAATACCAAAGGCTGGTGGCATAAAAAAAAATCCAGTCTAGTGTTCAATGGATGGAATTTTCTTTTAAATTACATTTTGTAGCCCACCCATGGAGCTACACCAGATACAGCAGGACAGATTGCAGCAGAGCATTTACTTCTATGTGTTATGTGTTAACAATGTCGGCATAGAGCAACTGAAAAAAACAGTTTATACTTATTTATAAATCATACCTGTGACTTTGTACTTTGAACTTACGTGTGAGTTTGTTTGAAAAATGAGACTCAAGGATTTGTTTTGTGTATTGGAGGCATTGGTTAAACTGTTGTAAAGCTTTTGTCAGATGATGCTTGTACTGCAAAACTGAACTAAATTTTATTCATTTTTTATTGGATTTATTCTAAAAGCTCAGTTGTACTGGTTGTGCAGCACAACGGGGTAACAGGCTCCAAAGTAAGTGGACTGCTGTTAATTAGCACTTTTATCCTGAGAACTGTACAAGAACTTTACAAAGACTCACATTCACCCACTCACACACACACATACCCGCACACATTCAAACATCATTGTGGCGAAACTACCACTCTAGCAGCAACACCTTTCCTGTTCACTCTCTATACCTCTGACATTTGCTTCAACTCGGGAACGAGCCACCTCCAGAAGGAGGAATACAGAGACCTAAATGAGAGCTTCATTGGTTGTTGTGACAGCAACCATCTATAGCTCTATAGCTCTGGTGGACTTCAGACGCAGCAAGAGGCCCCACACCCCTGTTGTAATAAGGGGGGAGGGGTAGAGATGGTGGACACAAACAGGTTCCTATGGTTGCAACCTAACAATAAATTGAACTGGTTAGACAACACAGAGGCCCCTCTACAGGAAAGGACAGGTCCTTCAATGTTTGCACCAGGCTGCTACAGATGTTCTACCAGTCTGTAGTGGCCAGTGTCATCTTCTTTGCAGTGGTGTGCTGAGGAGGTGGAATTGGGACTGGTGGCGCTAACAAACTGGTCAAGCTGGTGAGGAAGGCCAGCTCGGTGGTGGGGATGGAACTGGACAGTGTGGAGACAGTAACTGAGACGAGGATGAGAGAGAAGCTGAAAACCATCATGGACATTCCCTCTTATCCTCTCAGCGCTGAGCTGAGGCACCGCAGGAGAACCTTCAGCCACAGGCTTTGGTAGCTCCTTTGTGCCATCAGACTCCAAAATGCTACAGCACCCAACATGTACCCTCTCCACTGACACTTTTATTTTAATTCTATTTGACTGTATTTATTTTTTGATTGTACCTAACTGGTCATGTCATTACATTTGATGTGTATATAGTGTAAATATATATTTATTCACTTATCTCTGTAGAACTGATTCTACAATACTTTTTTTTTGTTCCTCTTTTTTACATCCCACTGTTCTGCTGTGCCAACTTGAATTTCCCATACGGGGATCAATAAAAGAATAGTTTATCTTAGTTAAACGGGGAAGCACTCTTCAGGTCCAGCACAACCTGTTCTACCACCTAAGCTACTGCACAAAAGAAATGTGATAAAATCCTAATATGCATGGATTTGCAACCCCACATTTTCTCTTGTACTATGTATTATAAGTGCCTAGTGTAAGAAAGCCATGGCACCATGCAACACTGATCATTTGATGGTGCCATAACGATCCACGTGACTGTCAAGTTAAGTTTAGGCTATCAAAACTACTTAGTTGAAGTTGGGGAAAGATCACCTTCATGGCTTAAATAAACCAGTGTTAATGTTAGATGGGACGTAAACTGTAGTCTCCATCGTCTCAAAGGCTATGTTCAGACTGCAGGCCAATGTGACCCAAATCCGATTTTTTTTTACCTATATGTGACTCAGATCTGATCTTTTTAAGACAGTGTGAACAGGCCAGGTCACATGGAATCTTTTCCAGTTCGGAATTGGGCCACTTCCATATGTGGTCCAAATCCGATACAGATGGGATCTTTTCAAAAGCGACCTCAGTCGTCACTGTAGAGCAGCGGTTGTCACAGTTCTGCTGTAGATGGAGCCACTATGAAGGAAAAAGTTCCACAAAAAGCCATTATTGAACATGTGGCTCTCTTCCTTCTCTACCTCGCTATCATGTGCTCACAAATTCCCTTTCTTATACCTGAAATCCATCAGACCAGAGCTCTCTTCTGAGTTACGTGGATGCTACTTGTCCGAGCGGACACAGTGGGGAGAGAGAGTGAGTGAGTTGTGGAGTAGATGCTTTGTACTGCGCCAGAAACCATAATGAAACGAACAGAAAGTTGTGAACACTTCATAATTCGGGAGAAATGTGACCCGTGAGAGGACAATGAAAAACTGGAGCCTCCCGCGAGCTAACCGGAGCTATGTTGCTCCTTGTTTACTTCTGTAGCCTGCAACAGCGTGCTGCTGTGTGTGACATCGCGTTACTCTTCTGCGCATGCGGGTCACTTTCAGGCTGTGGACAGTTCACACTAGAGTCTGATATGGGCTGTATTTTAACTATAATGTAAACTGTCAAAAAAAAATCGGATCTGGAATAAAAATCGGAACTGAGCAGTAAGGCCTGCAGCCTTAACGTAGCCAAAGTTATACCTTTTCTACACTCGACCATGCACATCTCGTTTCTTGAGTGCCTGGTACAGCACAATGCCGTCACGCTATTTTTGCCTTCGCTACTGCATTCATTGTTTGCCCCAGTACTAGAAGTCACTTGTCTGGAAAACACATTGGTGAGGAGAGGCTCAAAAACAGGACTAAAAGCCCAAAGTCCATAAATAAAGCTGAAACCTAGCCCTTGCGGGAAAATAATTTTATCTAAGGTGAAAATGTTTTACTTTGACAGGCAGTAGTTCTCCACCACCGGTCAGATTTAGATTAAATTTGGTTAGATGACGAATATCTTATTGATCGCCTTCAGAGCTACCTGAATCATTCATGAGGTGACATTTCACTTGTCTATTTCACAGTTATTTGAAAAGCGTATCACTCTGTGTGTGTGTGTGTACTTGTGCAAGCAAGTATCTCGCTGCCTTTAGCTGGAAGCAGGCTGGCAGTGCAAATGACTGTGATTTGTTCTGTGAGCAAGCAGTGTGCGATGCATCAAAGTGGCTGAGGCAACCACACATTGGAGGAGGGGCAGGTTGAGGAGAGCTGGCAGAGGAATCTAGTCTACAAAACAAAAGGAACAGTGTGTAGCGGAAGACAGGAGTAGTTAGTGCTTAAGGCTAGGAGGATTAAAACAAAAGAGGGCAGACTTAATTGAGCAAGTTCATTAAAGAGAAATTACTTTTAGCAGAGAATTTCTAAGCTTAATTTGTAAGATGAGCCTTAATGGTTTGAAAAATATATTTATAGTACCAGTACAGGGCATGTGAGTGTAACACTGTAAAATCTGTGTGTGTGTATCATGTTCGTGCCGCAGCATGAACCCCAAAAAAAAACATTATTTGTTTAAATTATCACCCTGGTGTTTGGAGAAAAAAGGGATAAATATACAAACAAATGCATAAGTGAAATAAATAAGAGCAGAGTCCCATGCCAAAAGCTATTAGAGCTATTAATTTGACTGGATCCACTACTTAAGAAGTTCTATCAGGCCCTCATTAGGAGCCTGATTGCCTCTGTACTAATACACTTCACACTTAAAAATTAATTACACTTATATTGACTCAATCTATCTGCAGCTCTAATTATCATTTCACCACCATCAGCATAATGCCGCCTGCCTGTTGAACTAATGACTTACAAGGATGAGGGGGCTTCACCGAGGGTGGGTGTTTAGTATGGTTTTTTAAGTCACGCATTTTTTAAATCAAAGTTGCTGGCAACAATTTGCCCAATAACAAAAAAGATGACAGACCAGACCATTACTACAGCTCTCCACTGAAAATCTGGTGTTTCCTGATATAATAATACCAAAAGTAATAATGGTGCCATTTATAAAGTTAATTTGTGTGCACCGTCATATTGTTGTATGAAAATAAGCTCAGATTGAAACTCACTTTTTGAGACTTTTACACAGGCTTTATAATGTTCAGTATCAATATTATTTAGAATTTGAAAAAACAATATAGAGCAACACAACTTGACTTTAAGCTGGATTTATACTTCTCCATCAAAGTGTCCTGGCGGTCCTGCCCAAGTGCATACGGCTCAGGATGTGACTTAAAATTCAGTATAGGATACATCTGTTGATTGTTGTAAAGATGCCTTTTCACCGCACATGTAATGTGCATCCCCATCGACATTTTTGGCAGAAATGCATTGCAAGCCACAAGTTACAGCTTTAACTGTCACTGACTCTCATTTGAAAAAATTAAACATCTTAAAAGAGTGCGTTGTTTTTGGAAGTAAAATTCACTGATATTTCACTATAACACTTTTACATTTGAGGTGTTTCTACCCACCAATGTCTGCCAGGAGGGTCAGGCTATGGTGTGCATTTATTCTATACCTGATTGTGATTGAGTTAACATTCTTTCATTCAGTTTATGAAAGAGAGTGGTAAATGGCAACAAGAAGATTTGCCCTTGAAATCACTTTGGTGAATCTAATGCGTTTGCTCTCTGAGGGCTTTCTTTTAGAGGAGCACTGGTTGTTTTCACACGCAGAAAGTGTGATGGTGATGATTTCCCATTCTGGGATAATATTGAGAAGAGAATAACAAAAGTGGTTCTGCTGTTCAGCAACAACAGCAGAACATCTCATACCCCTGAAGAGGAGTGGTATTATATTTCACATCCTATACAGTCGAAGACAAACTTACACACATGAGAGGTGTAGCTGCATTGTATTGTGTTGTATTTCCTTCTTCTGTGACTGACTGAATTGATCTGTGTTTCCTCTTCCAGCACCAAAACCTGATGACTATCAATGCTGCATGCTGTCTATCAAGCTCCGTTGTTGCTGGAAATATCTCAAACTTTTCACCACCGATTTATACAAAGCATCTCACCAACATTTCAACTCTTTTTTTCATCTGCCTCTCTATTTGTGTGCCTTGTACCAGTTCTTCTTCATAATTTATTTTTCCATGTCTCTTCTCCGGCTACTCACTCTGCTCCCCCTCCACATTACATTACCAGAACCTCTGCTACAGCGACAAACAGCCTGTGCAAGGGCTGCAAGGAGGAGACTGCCCTCCTTCATTGTGGGGCATGTGACCTCCAGCTAAACTATCTCACTGCTTAACTGAGCGAGTTGTCGGCTCATGACATCCCAAGACATGCGTATACCCACATTTGCTATTTGAGTTTCCCATTACGGGCCAAGATTGCTTTCCAGTGGGTGGTGAGAATGGAATCATTCCACTCTGTACCGTGGCTAACAGCCACATTCATGGTTGTTGGGTGTCCAAGGAGCCATCTCAAAATTAAGAGCAGAGATATCACAGAAAAAGTCAATATATATTGTCCTAATTCAAGGTATGAAATAGAAAAAAAGAGCTTAAATTCTATGGTAGAATAGAACTGAGCTAATAATTTGTGTCCCATGGAGTACAGCACAGCTCAGCTACATTAAGACACTGTTAACCTCTTGATGATGATCTCCTCTCTAAATTCAAATCCTGAGATAAAATCTGCAATATTTCAATATTTTTAATCTTGGCCCTAACACTGAATCAAATGACTATGCGTAATGTGAAGTGGGGTAGTCTTTATAGTCATGTATTAGCATTAGCATCACATTTGAGTAAGCATCTGTTATTCTGAATGATAACTAACTACCGATGTTTGGAAACCCCAGAAGGTCGTTTAACAACCCTTGCAGCTTCTCTGAAGGTATTCCCATAATCCTCAAAGACTCTTCTAAGCATCTGGATAAAAAAATCAGTCTGCTGCACAATATTTTTTCCCAAGTTGTGACTCTGTTTCCTGTCCAGCAACTGGCCACCATCTTTATTTGGATTAAGTTGCAATTTGGGAACCATGTTCTGATCGTGCAGCAGGTATTTTTTTCAACCAGAGTCACAAACTGAGGGTAGGTCACTCATAGTGACGAACCTACGGAACATCTTTGAGATATATGGCACACTTACTGAATGAGTCAGTCTCAAGCCAGCAGTATTTTTTAAATATATTTCTGGAGAGTTTTTTTTAGCTGTCTAACCTTCACCATCTCTTGGAACAGGTGTACTTCTTTTTCCACAAAATTATCCGACCAGACTATAGTTGATCGCTGTCTGTGTGTGTGAAGGACATTTGGTTCTGAAGACAGTGACTCTTGTAAAAGAGGTCAAAGTCAGTTTGGATTGTATGGCTGCGCGTCTTAGTAGCATTTAAGAACTGGTGACATCTTTCTTTTAGTCTGACTTTAAAGTCAGCCACTCTCACCAAACCCAACTCCAGCAGCAACAACAAGCTCTAATAAACCCACTGTAAGCTACCTGCCCATCACCAAACAGCAGACAGACAAAGATAGAGACTAGCTGGTGAGGAAAGCTAAAGATTTAGCAGCCAGATATTTTTCTCAGGAGTTGGTAACCAAATCAGAGGTCAAAGGAGAATGAATTTTGGACACAGTCTGAATTATATTGTTACTGCATCCCTGCTAGATGTGTAAATAAGCAACTGTTTGTTATAAAGTTGATCATAACTGTGTTAAAAGATAGCTATGTGTCAGCATTGTGTTTTCGTCAGCCTGTTTAATAGTTTAGCAAAAATCAATGAATAGAGCTTATAAATATAATTCTTCCAACAGATGCTGATATCACAGAGCTTTCCTGAACACATCATCAATACTTTTGACAGAGGAACAGAGGGGTATGCAGATAATGGATTCTAAAGTTCTTCCTCTTCATCTCACTTTCCCACAAACCTGATCTAAAGTGAAGAAAGAGGCCCTCTTTCTTTCTCTCTCTGCAGTGTATCTGTATAATATCTGCCTCTTACCTCTGCATTTAAACAGCAGGTTTAAATGCAGAGGTAAAAGTCCACTGTCAGCCTGCAAGGAAGAGCTGAGCAGGCCAGAAATTCGGCTTAGAAAGAATTAACGGCAACCCATTTAGTCATACAAATGCCTCACTTTGTTATGCATCAGAGTAGAGGCAGTTCACCCTTGGCTGTACTCTCTGTTGGGCATTTACTGAACATCACAGATAATGACCGCACTTACAAGACAATAAGGACTCGGGCCAGGCGGTCGGCACGGATTAAAGACGCATTAAGGAAGATTTTTACTGCCATAATGTATCTGCAGAGGGTTGAAAGGGTGGTTGATCAATACCACTGACATGACAATTAATTCCACCAGGTGCTTATGGAGATTTCTCACTCTGGAACGAACCTCCACACATTTAAAACTGCTCAAGGATGGAGGGCGGGAGTGCCGCGAGCGAACAGCATTGATGCCCATGTGGATTTCTAAGTAAAACTCCAAATTACAAAGCAATTCCAGGAAATGTATGGCGACATACTACCTCTTTATTTTTCTCCTAAATTAACACGCTTAGCTGTTTCAGAAATGACTGCACATATTGGACACATATTGGAGATATTGGAGGTACAACCATAGATAAGAAAGATAATTTTCACTTAACACTTGTGAAGCGTAATTCTGCAAAATGATCTCCTTTTTTCATTCACTTCAGGTGCTGTGATACCTATCTGTCCTCGCAGATGTGTTCTTTAATTAACTAAGCCTGCCAATGAACTGAAGTGACCATAATTCATAGCAGCTATATCTGTAGTGTGTGCAGAGAGACAGTTTTATAATGTTGCCTTTGTAACCAGATGGTAGCAGAACAGTGAGCTCACACAGAGATGCCATTAGTTTATGTTAGACATGGAGACTGAAAAACATGAGCAAACTGACAACCACATTTTTTTCTGTGGCACATTTTCTATTTTCTAGAACAGCTGTCAGTGTTTAAAAGGCCCTCTGAGATTCTTCACTTTCACTTTAAAAGCATTGAAAGTGCTTTATTTTTTCTGTAGTCACTACATTTTAGGCAGCAAAATACGACTACATGTTCTCACAGTTATCCATTACCGGACAGCTATCCTTAATGCCACTTTAAAATCAGAGGATTGCTGTCTCAAGAGTTAGACTGATCTCTTAAAAGCATGTTCTATAATCCTAATCCAAAGTCGCATTTTTATAAATATCCACAAGTAAGAGGCTGCTTTGAAAAACTCAACTCAATGCTTTATTTTATTTATCTTATATTATATCCTGCTTGACTTCATATCCATGGCGATCAGTTGGTTTATTGACCACACATAAGCATGTCACAAATGTGCACCTTGCTGAAATGATGGAGGTGACTGATTGTATTACTAGACTATCCAAAAAGATTACAAAGAGTACAAGCAAATGAAGGACATGGTTAGAAGATATGTGAACTAAACCTTGAGTTTTAATTCCACAATGATCATTTGAAAATTAGTTACACGTTTCTGCCCACACGTTTTTTTTTTTGCACAGTTTATGTCAGAATAGAAAACCTCCACACAACATGTCTCAGCAGTTATTTAAAAAATAGACACATTACATGACCACATAACAACACTGACCAGGGACGGACTGCAAGTAAAAATGGCCCTAGACTTTGACCAGCCCATCAGAACGGCCAACCCTGTTCTCCACTACGGCCGCCCTGCTAATGCACACACGTACAAACAGGACAGCCTCTAACCACCTGGCAGCATCACAGCCATTGATCAGTATGGCAGTACTACTTTAAAAAGGCTGCAGAACACACACAGAAATTGTCATGATTGAACTACCTCACACCACATGAAGCCTCGAGTTAAAAAGACTAAAATATCCACAATTCTCTTTGAGACAGGGAGCTAACTGCTGCTCAGGGTCATCTGGTTGGCTTTAAGTCATGGGAGCAGTGGTGTCTGGCCAATAGGGCACCGCCCTTCCTGGTGGTGGAAAGTGTTTTGATTTTACTTTTTAAATTTTTTTTTTTTTTAAATAGTAACTACTTTTCATATGCCAAGGTGTGTTTAAAATGCACAATAATGTGTAATATATAAAATATGAGATAAATACTTCCTGCTCATTCACTGATCTCTTCTTGGCGGTAGAAAGATCGCCCAGGCAGTACAGAACTGCAGCCAATAGCTTACACAAGATATGCCCATAGCAACATAAATTAAGCCAATCAGCATCCTCGAATCTGATGCCTGAAGGGCGAAAAAATTTTCACCCTAAGCAAAGTCAGTCTATGCTAGAGGGATGTGACGTGACGTTGTTGACAAGGTTGAATACGAAACTCAAGACAGGCTTTCAGCCTTGGCTAGCTGGATGCAATCACGTAAATGCCGTATTTTGGTTCCCGTGTTTGCTTTTTGAAACGCTGAGGACAGATACAACATGGACTGTTACAGGAGTAAACAATACGATACATTTATCTGAGAAGATTAAGAAACATGAGTGTATAAGGGCAGATGACAGGCTACAATGACACTGAATCCTTTGACAACCCTGACGTTTTCAGTAGATCTTGTTGCCTCGCTGGACAGTGTGTTGGAGTAGGCCCTCAAGACAGTTACCGTTTTCAAAGGCACCTCAAAGACTGTGCAAAACGAACTTTTGGACTGCATGTTGTCAGTTCTTGAAGATTACATTCTGGAGGAAGTAAAAATGACGATTACTTGCTATTCAGGCAGATAACTGACATTTCCACCTGACATTGTGGTGCTTGTGCCATGGCAACACCACATCAACAAGGAGAACAACAGGTTGGCTCCAGAGGTAAGCTGTATAGTTTATAGGCAGCGATGAAGTGTTAATAAGATGAGGTTATTTCCAGTGGTGGACAGTAAAATTAGAGGTATTTGTTTATGTTTTTGTGTAAGAAACATTTCAATATTGGCATTAAATGATTTCTATTTCACAAAGCACTTGTATTTTGCGGTTTGTGTTAAATTGAATTGGGATGGTTACTGAAACTGGATATGGCACAGTCCGACCTAAAGTATTTTTCACCAGCCGCCAATGCATGGGAGTACACATAACAAACCCCTCTCCAAACGTAGAATGTAACTTAAGAGAGCAGGACCCTATCATCAACCTGAATAAATATATAAATTAACTAATAAAAGCAACATTTTTTGACAAATCACAAAAATATAGCAGCAGTGCCACTATTTCATATCAAGTGGATGAATGGCAACACAATAAATAATACAGTGTGGCTTTACTCACCGTTTAATAAAAAATATGAATTTTAGAGGGAAAGGATTGATTGGTTTTATAATATGTATAGGCTATTTGCAACCAATGGCAGACATTAAATTTAGCTAATTAATATTTGTAAATATCTACAACATTTATAGAAAGTAGAAAGAGAAAATCAATCAGAATCAAATGAAAATGCTTATTTTAGTAAAATAAATTGACAGTAAATCACTGATACTGAAGTGATTTATTTCCCTCAAAATCCCCACAGGACAGTGAAATTTAGACATTCAGATCAGAAAACATTAATATGTGTAGTTTAGGTAGGTAGTGACAAACGACCAGGGTTTGGAGGGTTACTTTAAAAATGTAATCCTGTACAATTACTAATTACTTGTTAAAAATGTAATCACTAACGTAACCCAAGTACCAGAAAATAAAAGTAATAAAAATAAAAGTGATTTCTTTTAGTTACTTTACTAATACCAAAAACACAAATCAAGATGAGAGTATCAAAGATGCCTGGTCTGCTCAGTGGATTTTTAGAGAAACATACAGTTAGGCTATAAAATATCCAATTCCCATGAAATCAAAATCGATGTTTAGGCCTAAATGTTTTTATGTGATGATTACACTGGGCCTGTACGTCATGGCAGGATCTGGCCCATCAATGACAAAAAATGTTGTTTTGCAGGTATGTTTCATGATATTTTAGAGCATGTAATTTCGTGGAAAACTATTTTAAAATGTTGATGAATCATCCTGCACTGCGGGGCCTGTATTAATTTGGTGTCTAATGAAAAGCTTTCTTCATTTTTATGCTGCTGAAAAATAGTGTTTCTGGGATGGAGTACCACTGATTACTGTACGAGAGCACACCTTTATTTACTGATTTTGCTGAAACGGGATAATATTTGATGGAAAATATTATCTGTTTTTCTCTCTGATGTTCCCCAGCTGCTCCGCCTCAACTGTGATTTACGCTGCAATTATCTAATAAGCTCAGTTAGCCTGCAGCTACTGGCCATTGGCCAACTTAGCTTACTCAGCCTGTACTAGGAACTCTGAGCTCTGGAGTGTGTGTTTAAGTTTACACCTTTACTCAAGCACTGGAGGTTTTCAGGCCAGGAGTTGGGGGGACCTGGCGGGGAATGATTGCGTGTAGCGTCGCCAAGTGAGTGGGTAACAAAACTGCGCCCAGCAGCTTCCCGGTAAACATGGCATGAACAGGACCTAACACAGCCTCATTAATGTGATTACGTCTTTTTATTTTCTGTACTGTAATGGAATACAGTTACTTTATTTTTGTATCCTGATTACATAACACCGTTACATGTAATCCCATACTCCCCAACCCTGCAAACGACCTATTTTGTTAAAAGATTTGTTGGACAAGACTGTTGTCAAATATAACCATAAATCCAATTATCTTTGTATTCACTATTTAAAAGGCACAAACAAGACAAATGCGTTAATGCACAGATAATTATCACCTCTCTGCAGTTCCCCTTAGCTCTAAAGAGCGTTTCTGTGTCTTTAGATTGTGGTTTTGGTTTTATAGCCCGCAAACTTACTTGTTTTGGTTCCTTCTCATCACACTCATTAGTGGCTTTTCCAGACACAGCAGACTCCTATGTTCTGTGAAAAGGTTGTAAAAGCCCACTGTACGCTCCATACCCAGCAGGCCAAACAGGTGACCTTAGTAGCATTTAGCATTTAAACAGCCACATAATGTATTTCCCTTATGAGCTAGTAGGCAGCAGAGCTCTCTACTAACAGAGCTAGAAGCAGAGTTTATATTGGATAAATTCATCAGGTGGATACAAACACAACTCCAATGAATGTTAATGTGTTTCTGTGTCTGCTGGATGTATGCATAAATAAACAAACAGCTGTTTGCTAACTTGTTTGTCATAACAACGTAACAGGTGACAATATATCAGTTTTGTGTTTATAGTTTGTTTCTGATTCCCCCCTACTAGCCAAGAAGTGAATAAATGCAGGTTGAAGTCTTGTTTCATATAGATTATATTATTTTTTATAAAGTCAAGAAACTTACTTAATATGTAGCGACTTGAATTCATACTTTTTTTGAGTTGAAGTGTTACGTCCCCGCCAAGTGGGTACTGCGTAAAACAAAGAACAAAATATAACCAAAAGAGATCCCTCCTAAATGAGGGATTACTAACCTACCACAAAAAAGAACAAACAAAAACCTCTCTAGTCGTCGTTGAAAACAGATACACAGGGAGCACCCTGCACACTAGGTTTAGGGAGCACCCTTAAAACCTAGTGTAACTAAAACAGTAAATTACTAACAGGGGTAAGCAATATCAGTAATAAGCTAGCGATGGGCGGGGCTGACTTATTCTTATTAACCGGAACTGTATCTCTGTCTCTAGCATGATACAGTTTCATCATATTTGTATGGCAGACCCAAGTCTATTTCCTCCTCTCAGGAGTACTAATCACATAGTCCCATCACTTAAATACTCACAGACTTCATAAGGCCCAGAAAACTTAGTGGATAGGGCCGAACCTGCAACAGGTAGCAGAGTTAACACTTTATCGCCTACATGGAAACGTCGGGACACTGCAGAACGATCATAGCAAGTCTTCATCACTTCCTGTGATGCGGAGAGAAACTGTGTGGCGGTGGCATTTGCCTGGTACAAGCGTTCTCTGAACTGGCTAACGTAATCTAGTACATTATGTGTGGGCGCAGACTCAAGAGACAAAAACTGATCATGTAGCACTTTTAGTGGTCCGCAGGGTGTGTGGCCGAACACATGCTGTGCCGGACTAAACCTTAATGATTCTTGTACCGTGTCACGAGCAGCAAATAGCACAAAGGGGACTCCCTCATCCCAATCTGTCCCATTCTCCTCACAATATTTATGGAGCATCAACTTTAAAGTCTGATGACGTCTGATGGTTGATGTTTATGTCTCCCCTACCCCTAGCGAGCGGGGATGTAACATAATTGGGGGCTCGTCCGGGAGGCGGGATCAACCAGCACTTCTTCAAAAACCAGCCAATCCCCCGCCGGAAATCTCAGCCTCATTACCATGTAGAAAAAACACAGCAATAACAGTGACATACACAGACTGCTGCCCTTGGTAGCCGTAACAACGAGGAAATCCACATTTAGATAAATAATATATTCCTGCTTGGATGTGGTTGCTAAGTGTGGGTGTGTTTATCTTTATAGATGCAAAGATAGATGTATATGAAAAAAGTTTGGAGAATATACATTTTAAAGACAAGATCAGGCAGTGTGAATAAATGAAAACAAAATAACCCCAAGCTAAAACTTTGTTCTTGGAGGTTTGTCTGGTATTTTTTTTATGTTAAAGAATCCATTGCTGAATAACAACTGAATACAAAACAAAAATACAAACCTATTCATCTCACTGCTTCGACAGAATGAGTGTGTGGGAAACATTAACTGGCTGTTCACGCCACACCTGGATGATTTTATCTATTTTCATCTGTGGCAGAGTTGTGGGGGCATGAACCTATCAGAGCAGCGAGGATGGGAGGAGCAGGGACGCCCTTGGCAGCTGGATGTGAGGAGCTTTCATAACCAAAGGACGAGCGTCTCTTTCTATCTGAATCCATTACTGAGACACACACACAGGTAGGAAGCTGACACCACTGTTTTCTCCAATCTCTGCTGTTTCACTGATGAGATGAAGTTTACTGCTGAGAGGCGAGATGTACTGGTGGAAATATCCATGACCCATGCTGCTGGAATCTGGAGGAGGGTTATGCATCACATTAAGTCATGATGTGTATTTGATTTTATAAGGAAGATTGTGGTGAAGATTGTTGATCACTTGTTCCAAATGGTATATTTTTCTAAGTTTGACACTTTTAGCTGCAGGTGAAAATCCAGTATTTTTTATTTACATTCTTTTGCAACATGGTTATAATCAAAAAGAGTCCCCCATCTTTTACAGTTAATGTTTTTAAAATATTCAGCGCTGATAAATCCCTGCCTTGTTTTAGTTTAACGGCCATCATTCCATTATATACTTGGAAAAAGTCATACTGCTAGATCTAGATTTAAAACTAACTTCATCACATGATCAGATTAATTGTGAAGAAAAATGTAACCATATTTTCTTATTTTAAGTGGAAAAACAAGGGGAACATTAGTCATTATCCAAACTTATTTTAAGCATGATTTATATTTTACTGGGCTACGTCCAGCTCTTGTAAAATCAAGTGATGAGTAAAATGTAATTATATAAGCAAATGTGGCTTTATGCAGCAGTAGTCTCTCTCTTCTTTGAAAGGAAGGAAGGCAAAATCATAAAAACTTTTTGTTTCCTAATGAATTCTCTACAAAATTGCTTAAAATACTTATCAAGCAGAAAAAAGCCTTTAAAATATGACTGAATACTAGACCTGTTACCGTCGCCCTGACAGACAGCACATGGAAGAAACGGAGGATGTATGAGAGGTTGATGGATGATAAGAGAAGAAAAATGATGGAAGTGACAGCTGAGAAATCTGCTTTAAAAGAGTCTGAGGATGAGATGGGAATGTAAAGTGGATTTGTATGCATATGTGTGTGTGTCCCATGCAGGTGGAAGCCTTATCAGATGGAGCAGCAGGTGTTATTAAAGGCAAGTGAAGAGAACAGAAACTGTCACATCATCCTGAAAGTAGATGGCTGCTGATTAATTTCTTTCACTTCGTCAACACACCCTCCTCAACACACAACCCCGTGCTTCTTCCTCTATGACCTCTGGTTTAACCTTTTTAAGATACGCTAGCGGCAGGTATCTGAATGGCTTTGTTTGTCGGTCCACCCCTTTGGTCCAGACTGAAATATCTTGACAAATGTGTAATGGTATTCCATGTAATTTTGCACATAACTTCATCTTCAAGTCACAATTTTAATTTGGCTTATAGTGTGGTCTATGACTAAATACCTGCAAAACTAGGGATATTCCCATCAGCCTCAGCTTTACTTTGTGTTGAGTTGTAATTAACCAGTGGCGGAAGAAGTATTAAGATGTTTTACTTACAAGTATCAGTATAACGTGTATATATATCTACACGCAGACACACACACACAGTATGTAAGTAAGTAAGTACTCACTATGCACCCAATATTGGCTCTGTCCGTGTTACATTATTCTACATTATACTGTTGGATTAATATTATTACTGTAACATGCTACAGCATTAAAATGCAGTGATCTGGGGGTGCGGTTAGCTCATTTGGTAGAGCGCCTGCCCCAAGGCTGAGTCCTTACTGCAGTGGCCCGGGTTCGACTCCAGCCTCTGACTCTTTGCTGTGTGTTGCCCCCTATCTCTCTCCCTCATTCCTCATTTCCCTGTTAGCATCCGCTGTTCTATCTCTCAAATAAAGTAAAATATATATATACAGTATACACATTACACACTCATTACATGCAAAGTGAGATATCTCAAGCCTTTATTTGTTATAATTTCGATGATTATGGCTTACAGCTTATGAAAACCCCAAATTCAAAATCTCAGAAAATTAGAATATTGTGAAAAGGTTCAGTATTGTAGGCTCAATGTGTCACACTCTAATCAGCTAATTAATCCAAAACACCTGCAAAGGGTTCCTGAGCCTTTAATTGGTCTCTCAGTCTGGTT
>JAPMOB010234377.1:0-24855 GCA_029875015.1 Lepomis gibbosus | reverse complement strand
TGCTCACAAGTGAAGAAGAAATGGTTCGCGTTTGTGCCGTTCTGAATTCCGCGAACCATTTCTTCTTCACCTGTGAGCTCTGATCATCACTATCCACACACTACGCTCCTTTCACCTGCACACTGCTATTTACCTTTTTCCGGCAACAACGAACGGAGTTGTTTCTTTTCTATAGACAGAACTAACAAAGGTATAACGATCAAGATTAACTTAAAAATTGTCCGGAATTCTCCTTTAAATCTGGAAATATCAGATCAATGAATTGATATAGCACGAGCAATCTGTAGCAAACAACTGAAGAAACTCAATATTTGATGCTATACAGACATAATTCAGACAATACTAAAACAGTGTAATTAGTGTATGGTGTGCAATTTCCCACAGGAACCATCAGGGCTGTATTGTTATCTTGATGCTGAACAGGAAACTACAGAACAAAGGAAGAACATTTGCAGAGGTTACAAGATTGTGGTGCAAGATGAAGAGATTGGATAAACAGCATGTTCTTTTATTTTAATGCATATAAGCACAAATTTATTTGTAATTTTAAACATCATTAATTCTTCTCATTAATAAGATATGAAATTAAATGTATTTTATCCCATTAAAACATACAATTAATTTATAACTCAATAATTGATCCCTCATCATGGCTTACATATAGACGTAGTAACATTGCAGTAACAGAATAGCTGCCAAACAGATTAAAGCATCTCCTAAAGACCTTTAACCACTTGTTTTTAAGCCTGCATGAATAAGAAAGCTTTGTCACAGCAACACTGATAGACAGAGTGTTACAGCACTGTTGTGAAATAAAATATGTCTTACTTAATAAAGTGTTAATACTTCCACCATTTCCATAGTCAAGAAACACTTTTATGTGTACAGCCTTTGAAAGGGAATCATGTGTGTATGTGTACTGAGAAAGAAAGAAAGAAAGAAAGAAAGAAAGAAAGAAAGAAAGAAAGAAAGAAAGATAGATAGAAATATAGAAAGAAAAAGGAATTTCAGAAAGTTCCCTTTCCCACTAACGACACATTTCTTTGAAAGGACTTCTGATAATGATTTCCTGAAGTGCGATAGGACTGACCAAAGCCTCAGGAGATCAGATCATATGATTCAAAACTATGTGGTCTTATTTTGATGTATGTTGGTTGTGCTTGTTTGGCAGCTTTCTGAAAAGAGGGTGCAAGTATTCTCAAGCAGCAGATCTGCAGCACTTGACCTGATTCTTTGCATCACCACTATGCAGGGATTTGTGAGGCCTCTTGTGGGTCTCAGCAAAATAAACAAATAAACTGTGTCAGGGGTACATCCTTACTTTCCTGTCTGCAGTTTTGTTCACATATAACTGCCCAATGTGGTTGTGTAAGCTCCTAGTCATATTAATCTTAACAGTGAAAAAAGTAACATGGCCAGCAAAAAGGAGAAAGAAAAGGGTTGAATCATTTGAGCCTTGAACGACATAAATTATGTAAGCTCTATGGTGTTTTTCTGTTCTGCTTGAACCACTTAAATCCAAAAAACATATGGCGTCTATCCGCTTTAGACATGGGATTCATATTTAGATGTATCAGATTTAAACCAGAATAATAAGAGGATGGAAATTTGATTCTTTTCCCCCCTTTTCATTTTGTTGAAGAATGAACATTTTCCCAACAAAACAGTTCATTTTTGTGAGAAAAGCGATCCCAGTAGCTAAAGGTTTTAGTATCTGTAGTTGTGCAACTCATCAGGCCTTTGAATGGGACCACAAAATTAGGAAATGGTAAACAACTCATGGTTACTGAAGTAAACACTATGTTCTCAGACATGCGTGTTGGAATATGTTAGTCTAGTCACAGGCTCTTTATGGTGCAATGTTTAAGAATTTAAGAAATTTAAGAGGTTACCTTATCATTAGATTGTGATGAATTAACAGTACTGCTATTAGATCAAATACATTTATGTATTGTGTTGCTGAGATCTACTGACATTAACATGCTAACCAGCTAGCCCCCTATCATCCTGCCTCATAATACCACTTTGGGATGGGCTTTTCTCAGTGTTAGAAAGAAAATCTGATCTAAGTCACATATGAGCAAAAAAAATATGATTTGGGTAGTGTGACCAGACGTGACCAGCAGGACTTACTGGTGAGTTATACACAAAATAAAGACAACATCTCTTTTGCAATTATCCTTAAGACTCTACATTATTTAACTTGCTGTGTACCAAACAATCCGGTCCTTTTTACCTGTTGAAATACCTTTAAATGGCCAATCCGCTATAATGCAGTATTATACTTGCCAGAAAGTGATTGCAGCCTCTATACACTGGAAAGTTATTTCTGCCCTGAAATGACTTTGATTATATTCATAAGGGTTATATTTGACAGATCATAACTCACCTAGTACTTTTTCCCTCTTAAAATACATTTAAATGCCACATAAAATGCATTATTCTACTTGCCAGAAAGTAATTGCAGCCTCTACTTATTGACTGAAAGGTAGTTTCTGCCTCAAAATGACTTGAATTCATTCAGAAGAGTTATATTTGAAAGATTATAAAACCGAAATCTTCCCCCTTTTTATTTCATAAAAACATTTTTTTTAATGACATACTGACCACCAAACCAAAAATGTACCCGTTTTTGTTTCAGAAATCTGGTCACCTTAGATTTGGGTCACTTTGGCCCACAGTCTGAACACAGCATAGGTTAGCTGCACAGCTAACTGAGCTAACTAGCTAACTGCAGTTAGCAGCAGTTATAATTTGATATGTTATATGATGCACCCAATTTTAAAGAGTTAAAATTTGACATGTGGAGAGTAGTCTCAATTCTTACACTTTACCCCTCCCACCTATGTGATGGTCCCCTCAATTAACTCCTGCAGTTTGCATGCATGTGGTGTCCACACAGACAGTGTTGCTGCTGTAGCACTGCTATTGCTAGCTCCATATCTTTCTACAATGAGTTTGAATTTGATAAACACAATACAGTAAAAGCTAAAAACTAACAAATTCTGAGAGAGCTTTTAATCTGAAACAGATAACTGAGTTGAGTGATGTCTGTGACATATTCTATAGATAGACATGGAAACTGTAATGAAATGTGTATGTTTTGCAGGTATGATGTGGATATGACTATGAACAGATCATATTCATTGTCTACTTTTGCTTAAAATAGGCGAAGCATCGCTGCAGGCCTGTATGACAGGTTGCGCGGGCTATGTGGGTGCTCTAACCTGTTAACATGGATGCTGAAATGAAAAGCAACGACGCACATGTGCTCACAGGCACTGTTGCCCAGCCATGAATTACCCTCTCCACAACATAACTGACCTTTCGCTAAGCCGTGCTCCCCAATAATTACTGTCACTATGCCTATCAAGCTTTCCATTTCACATGATACATGCCAGTTACAATGATAATAGTGGCTAATGTCTTTTATTTATTTTTGAAACAATGTTTTCAGACACAGGTTGACAACATTCAGTCCTCTGAGACACAGTATTTTACAGTATTTAAATCCTCACTGGGACATACAGAACCTCAGTGTGCAGTGTCTCCTCATAAGTTTGCATGTCTGAGCACACAGATCCACTGTTCTGACCGCAGAGAGCGTCTCAGAAAGAAAAACGTGTCGGTCAAACAGTGTGGAAACAAAAACAGACCTTTGAAATGGTGCTGTATAGGTTTTCACTGTGGTGCAAAAGAGGTCTATAAGTAGGCAACATCAGACTAATACATCAGCCCTTTTCGTGGAGGACAAACTAGGGGTCAGATAGGAATGGTAAGCTGATATTTAGACATTCCCCTTAGCCCCGGTGTAGCCGAGGTAAATAATCGAAATGACAGATGGAGAGTTTAGAACTAGTTTGGTCTGACAATGTCATATTGGGTCATGATATTTTTCTGTGTCTAGCAGTGTAGTGAGAAAGGTAGAATTCGAAAAAGTCATTGTTACTGTAAGAAGGACAGGTTCCCAGAGAAAAAGGGCCACAGGTAGCCTCTTTGATTTTTAGCCTCATCCTCATAACTATCCCTGCCTTATCTGCTCTAGGGGGCTAAAGTTGATTTCACAAGATGTAATTTTGCATCTGTTTTTACATGGCTGCTTCAAATTTGTTTGGCTTGTTTTACTAAGCAGTAAGTTTAAGATTCTGAGAGCAGCTTTTCCCCCCAAGCTATCAAACTTTCATAATTGATTCTTTCTTAATAAAACAAGTTATAGAGTTTTGTAACTTAAGTTACTGAAGTTACCAAACTCTATAAATTGTTATATTGTGACAATAAACCTACCCACCTACCTACCTGTTTGTGGGGTCCAAAAACCAGGAGCCTATTGTACTTGTGGTGTCCATTTATTTCAGGACCAAGGCTGTGTGTGTTCACAAATGTAACACACACAAATTTAGTTGAAACTTGAGATTTGAAAAGTTCCCACTATATTAAAATGAGCTGTTTTATTTTTTTTTAGTGGAGATATGAATCAGATCACACTCTTGAACTCTTCCTCTACTTAAGGCGCCTTCACTGTGTTTCGCAATGTGGTGATTTAAAAAAGCTATTTATGATGTGTGAGAAATATCGACCATTAACTGTTTGTCCACAGCAGGAATTTATGCAGTGCAGTGTGTATGCCTTTTATTGGGGCCAAACTCCTCAATTCCCAATTCCCCAGAGTTAACTTTTACACAGGAAACCTTGAATAGATTGGTCCCACCACATGGAAAAGGACACTGGTATTCTGGGTATTTGGCAATCAGTGAGGGAAGAAAAGGCAGGTATTTGGAGGTATTTGGATACATAGTGGACAGACAGGAGGTGGATAAAGCGAATGAGAGAGAGAACAATAGAGTGTGTATCTTTAGAGTGGCCTGTCCAGGGGTGGAAGAAGAGTCAGACAGTCTGTGTTTGTCATTAAAGGAGATTTTTCAATGGAGAAAACAGATGAGCACTTCTTATCTGATGATTCCTGACAGCTCAGACAGGAGGGGGGGATGAGTGTTTGTGTGTACGCATTTGTGCCAATACTGTATGAGTCATGTGGGTACATGCTTTGAGTGTCCTCTTTTGTATTGTTGTTGTAGGGAGAATTGGACACGGCTCATTTTCTCCCAAAGACCACCCACACTACCAGAAATGTGCTCTATGATTTCTTCTATGTTTGACTTAAGGTCAGTTACAACTATAATACTCACCGTTATAATCTACTGCCGAAACTTACAATATTTAGAGTGATTTAATTGCTGAGCTGTGAAAAATTTTTCTGGCCACATGCCAGGATAGCTTAAATTTTTGTTCTGCTTTGTTGAGCTGCTGTACACCAAAGGCAGCATGCCCTTTTTCTGTATGATTTAGTAGTTCAGTAGCATAACATCAACAGTTCAGTCACTCACTTAATAGCTGCTATTATTCACTGTCACACCTGCTGTTTACTGACCTAGCCCTGACCCCATTTGGCTCAGTAAAGCAGAAAAACTGTTCAAAGAGAAATAAGGTAAGACGAAGAGGAAAAAACAGGAGGGAGGATGATGAGATGGTGAAGAAGAACCTTGAGCTGATGCAGATGATGGGATGGGATACTTGAGGACGACTGTTTCAGTAGGTATCTAATTCCCATTATTCCCTAGTTGAGGAGGCTGTTTGTGTTCTCTCACAGCATGTATTTAAACACATAATGAGGATTATAGATCACTTTAAGCTTATTTTAAGCTTATTTGGTATGTGGTTAGACCATTTGGCTACATTGTTCATGACCTATTAGGTTTAACTAAAAAGAATAGAGAGAAATTATTCATGTCATGACACATGTGTGATGAGATTTATATGCATGTATTCAATCTTAATACAGCACATACCTGTGCAAATAAGTATGTTTCAATGTACATACTGATGTACATGCGTATTTTTTTGATGCATGAAAAACTCAAGGAGTGCTATGACGTCTGCCTTGAACATAACTTACGTTTTACAAGCTTAAAGGATGAACACTAACCTGTTTTACCACTGTCTGGCCTTTTGCAGAACACACAGTATGATATTCTATTCAAGTCCTCTAAGTTTTCATATCACACGCCACTTGTGCTCTGGAAAAACAAATTGTGAAGCAGGATATTGCTGGGGTCAAATGCAATACCAGTGATATAAGAATCATGGCTGTGATTATGTGTCACTGTGAGAGGTTATTGCCATACCAGCTAACGCACACAACTGCAACACATAATATTGTGCTGTAGGAAGTTTGTGACTCATGAAGTTCTTGCATATTATGAAACAAATAACAAGGTCACATTGTTGACTAAAGAGTAGGGATGGGGATCGTTATTTTTTATTGATATTGATACCCTTATTGAGACTGCTTCTTTATTGATAACACTATTGATACTTTACCATTATTTAGTGATGGTTATTTAGTAAGACCAGAGCCAACTGGTATAAGGTGGGCCTGCACGGTATGAGGAAAATATTCAATGTACGATAACGTTATATATTGAGGTCACATATCATTTGTGATAAATACACATATATTGAAGTGTACATATTAACTGCCTGGTTGTTTTTAATTTAATAATTTAAATACAGCTAAATCTTGTTTCTAGAGCAGCAACATTAATGTTTACAACAGCAAAGTAACTTAATAACTTTATCTGACATCACAAGTAGTGAGAGACGTTTAGAAATAACATCAGTCTGTATCAGTCCCTCCTCCTCTCTCGCTGGCTGCAGGAAACGTTACCAGGTAGAAGGAGGAGCGGCTGGTTTGTCTCAGCCAGCAGCTGAGTTTTTAAGACTACAGACCAGTCTATGCTCCAGACAGACAGCTTTCTATTTAGTTTGTTTTTAAAATTTAGCAAATAAGCATTACCGTTAGCTGTGCTTGTATAGTATGAGATCCTGAGGACAGAGATGATTAAATTAACCATTTCTACATGTTTAACGTTACCTTACAGACAGGTGTATTGATAAAGTATTGTCTCGTTACTCGCAAAGGTTTTATTACACATTAAGGTTACAGTAGTTTGGAGCTAGCAGCCTCTCGCTCTGCTGCCGCTGTGTGTGTGTTTGTGTGTGCGTGCGTGTGTGCGTGCGTGTGTGTGTGTGTACGAGCATTTTCTTATCCATTGCGTTGCAAATTAAATTATGTTTGACGGTCGAGACATAACGTTACATCATAGGGCCTGCAAGTCTTGATAGCAGTATCGATAAGCTCAGACCTTTTTGATTTTCAGGTTGTGAGAAATTTTGGAACCGGGTCCTTTTGGAACCTGGTCTCGATTACCATCCTTACTAAGAGGTTAACTTCCAACCACTTCTGCAGAAGTGTTTTAGCTGCACAAGCAGTATAACCTGTGGAAAAGAACAGTATGCAGTCAGGATTGAGGTATGGTATTTGGAGCAGGAGAGGCGGCTTGAATTCACCTCTTTAAAAAAAATCATAACTGCAATTTCAAAATGTGCAATAAGTACATATTCAGCAAACCCCTACAATCGTTTTTTACTTGGAAGAAGTGGAAATTTCACATTATCCCCATTTGTTGAAGTCATTTCAGTGTTTTGCTCATTTGTTCTTCTTTTCCATTCTTCTACATTTTCCCCTCCCTAACCCTTCCGACAAGTAAAACTAAGAAAGTTTTAAAAAAGAAAAGAAAAAAGAGTGAAATTGTCAGTGTGATCTGAGACCTAAGCATCATAAACCAGTTCATAATAACCAAAGAAAAACTCTTTTTGAAATCTTCTTGCATATTCTTTGTACTTTTGCACAGATTAGCATCATTAACCACATCCTCTGCCTGAGTTGTGAATCAGCAGAATAACACGCCTTGGTTATCTCTCATTAATTGAGGGCTTTCAGTGATATATGTTCAGTGACCAGAATGACTGGATCATATTTCCTTCAGTTTCTTCTGGAAGTATTGAATTGGACAATCACTGGACCTTTGGCCCTCCAGATCTTAGACTGGAAAGACACTCAGCACCTCGTTAAATGTTCCACTGTGACTCTTATGCTCCGGCCTCACACTGAAAGGAGAGTCAGGAAGACATGGAGGATTTCCTGGGCAATATGAAGGTTATTCCAACCAGGTAGCTTCTGCCCTGACCTAGTTTTTAGTGAGTGCAACTTTGTAACTGTGTCTGAGGCAGATTTTGCCCCACATGTTAGTCAAGGGTGGTAAAACAAAACTGCAGCTTCTCACTAACAAGCCATTCACAATTCAGGTTTGTTTACTGAGATATGATGTTGCATCTGTTTAAGTATTGTCCCTGTGAGCAAGCAATGCTGCTGCTTACAGCTGCTTTGCGGCTCCTGGATTTTGACGTGCTCCCCCAAAACCCATCATTCACCATGTGTCAGTTTCTTTGTGTCAATTGAAAGTACATGTACCACTTAATGAGAGGTACAGTACAATTTTTTCAATAAGCCATGTGTCAAATATAAGACCTTTCAGTGGATCAATATGTGTATTGTTAAATACATTTAGATAAATCAAATTACCACCGACTGGTACTGGCTGGTACTGGTTGGTTTCTGGGGCTGGAAAAATATGTAGTTGCCATGTGTAGTCTGATGTGCCACATCTGATGGGCACTTGAAGGTATGAAGTGGAAAGAACAGGGATCAGGGTGTCCAAAGCCCAATACTGTCACGGGACCCCCTCTAGTGGGTTAATCCAGCTATGTTCAAAATACATGTGGTAACCAATTGGACCCTTTCTCAGTAACACCAAGACCTCAACAGACTGAGTTAAATTTAGACCCTAAAGATAGCTGATCGCACAATACACATGCTGTCATTTACATTGAGTATGTGTATGCTGTCAGATGGGCCTCAGAGGCCAAATATGGGGGGGGGGGACCCTCAAATCACTCCCTACTACTTGTAAAGCTTAAATGTGGTGTAGCAAAGTCACAACTGAAGGCGACTTAGATGAGCATTTTATAATATATTTACTCACAGGTTCCCGCATCTGCATTGTTGTGGTTAGTGAGCGGAATAAAAAATAGGATTTTGAAAAGTGCTATCAAGGAATCTCTTGGAAGTGAGCCGACTCTTATTTGGTCTCAGGAAACTCAGGATGTCTTACACTGCATTGTTTAATGAAGCTCGTCTGAGGAGACCATGGTATCAGTGTTAGAGTGAGAACACAGTGTAGCATCAAATCATATATGACGATTGCCTCTTGGTCCACAATACTGATCCCTTTGCTATGCCATAGAGTCTACGAAGCATCCCATACAAGGTGATTATATACTGGCCTTAAAATGTACAGCCACCTTACTAGATGTTAGACTAAAATGCTTTATCTAAGTCATGTTGGGATCTGGAGATCCCATGTATTGCATTCAAAATTCAAAGCTTACCCCCAAACGTCTCATATCTGTAAGCCTTGGCTCCTAGGTTACAGCCATTGCTATCAGCGCAGCTGTCTGGTTTCCTGATAGAGAGAGAGAGACAGTAGAACTGCCAGGAAGGCAGAGTTCACTCAACTTCTAGATCTGCCACTGACCCTGAGCACGACATAAATATGACCCATACCTCACCTGTTACGCACATCAGTCCACATTCAGAAAATTCCCTCACAAGACAATTTATCCCCACTTGTGCAAACATTGCGTGAGTCTCCCTGAAGATGGTTAAAAAAAACAAAACGTTAACATGCTGAGTTTCACTCCATGAGACCTTTGTTTCTGAGTGATCATTTTCCCAGATGGACGGGTCCCCCCTACAAATTGATCCCTCCTCCATTAGTCCTGTCTGCTCTCAGCACCACTGAGGCGGCCCAGCTGGAGAGGCTGTTTGACCGAGTGCTGTGATGTGGTAAGAAGTTGCTGGCCAACGCAGATTTCATCTTTCCTTTCATGGTCTATCAAATGGCCTTTTATAGAGCTGGGCATTCTTTTCCTAAATCTTTACGTTCAATGTGACCAGCTTAAACATACGATTGATGTCCAGTTTGGTGTTGTTTTAGTGATCTTTTACATCTCCTCTGGCCATTACACCATCCTTTCTAATGGAAATGGAAACTGGTGAACATATTAGATCTGTTGACGCTGGAATGTCATTGTGGCCAAATTTATTCTGAATTGCTTCTGTTGATCTCTTGAGCAAAATAACACAATATGCAATGGAAAGACATATGTCTCACAAGCTAACAGCCTGGGAAGTGTCTCTTACAAAAGGGTCTGCTTTATAAGGAGACACACAAACACACACACACCAACACACACAAAGTTTTGTGTTTACTTTGTAAGAAAGCTTTTGGCCTCCATTCTCCAGTCTCTGATCTATGTTGTTCCAGACTGTAATATTCTTTCATAAAATGTCCTCCAGGAAGCACAGTATTTCCCTTTAAGAGTGCTGTTATGGGACACATATAGATCAGTGAGGCTTGAAGTATCCATAAGGGGACTTAGTTTGAGTCAGAGATGGAATCTGCAGCACCAGCTGTCAGTCCTCTTGATGGCAACAGAGGGGAACACACTTAACATTTCTCTATGGGTCACTTTCAAATGCAATGTTCCTACACTTTTCTTCTCTCTAGCTACCAATAATTTACCCATACTTTGATCCAAATCTGTTTGTTTTTTTATAACAAACCTGAATACATGCATGTATCCATGCATGTATTTCATGTCACCTCTTTACAATCTGCTATAATCTCTGGTAAGATTGTAGTAGCTTCATGTTACTTCTGTCGGATATTTCTGTGAGGACAAAAACACACAAGTTGTGGTAAAAAAAATGCATTTCATCATTCATCATGTTAAATTTGCAACTGGCCTTATACAGCAGTTCAAAAGCCATAACAAATTGGGGTTTGTTGGCCTAGTGGAGCCAAAATTATTATTTAAGTTGCCGGTCTCTGTTTGCCTCAGGGCTGAATATGAATAATGTTTTGATGTGAAGGAGCTTGATGTATTTCAGAAGGTCTGGTGAGTAGTCTGCAGACTGAGGGAGGGTCAAGCGGCTAGAGGCCTGTGAGAAGAACATTGTAATGTTGTAATGTGTGCGTTATATTTAACAGTGTCATGTACAGGTTTGTGAGCTTTTTGTCGCTCTCTCTACTCACTGCATGTATTATTTCATTTTTTCATTCATTTTAAAATGGATTCAAAATTCTCTACCCCTCACTTCAATGCATCTTTAGTGAGATTTTGTTCAAAAAGTTATTGGCAAAGCATATACACAGTCTGACTGTGTAGATAAAGTGAAAACAGGAAAATAAAAAAAATATGTTTCCCACAGAATGACAGTCTAACCAGCTACAGCGTGCTGGCCCCGAAAATCCAGCTGCATTATTACATAAACTTAGCTTCCCTTATTAGCTAGGCTCCTTGCATGCTGGCTAATAACTTTTTTAAGCTGGCTCTCTGACATTGTGAACAGATTTGTGCAGCGGTGTTCCGTGAGGGAGAGAGAGTGAGAGAGATACGGATGAGAGAGGGGGATGAGCGAGAGGATGTGCTGTGCAAATGCACTACGGCGATCTGCAATGAAATACGATTTTAAATAGGTTTAGTAAAAAAAAAACGGAAATCAATCTGTGGCGGTCAGCGTTGATATTGTGGCGGAACGTATGGGAATCACATTGGTGACACTATGATCACCAATGTTAATAATGTGATGCCCACTAGAGTGTAATCACATTTGTGTTTGATTTTATGGTGTAAGATCATCTAAAGTAAGATCTGTGTTTCATATCCTTTATTTGAAGAAGATTTTATGTGCTGTAAAAACAAGTAAAATGGCTTTAGAAGTGTGAGAGTTTGGCCTGCTGTAGCAGCCTCCTGGCAGTAGGTGGGAGGGTGAGACTGTGGTTTACCCTCAGGGACCATGATCAAGAGCGCATGCTCCGCTGTTTTCCCTCAATAACTGCGGAGATTTCACCACGTCTCTCTTGTCTCACCCTTTTTCCTGTACTTCAGTTTAGTAATGTGTTCAAACATCACATATATCGCTGTAGTTTGTTAGTAAATGTTGAGTTAAAGTATAAGAGTAAAATGGGCAGGTTTTGAAGGTATGGTTTCACACGAGGCCCGCCGAGAGTTACGATAGTAGCGCGGTTTACTCTGTTAATAGCATGTTAGCGTAAGATGCTAGCGTGGGCCACATGTCTCCACTGTTTTGTGTTAGAATAATAAACTGGCTGGCTCCATAAACGATGTAGCATGTTGGAATATTTTGAAAGGGTGTTGTGTTTAAAACTATTGACAATGCTGTAATTGTACTAATTTTTATATGTTCTAGTGATGAATACTGTTGTTATACTGTCAGCGAATCAAGAGTCATTTTTCGTGGCGTCAGTGTATCAGTGTATTTTGCACTGCAGTAATAGCCAAAAGTATTTGGTCAGACGAATATGGAAATGGATGTGAAATGTGTATTATTTTGTGTTTGGAGTTTTACTGCATGTTATGTTAAGAACATGAACAATGTGTCCAAGAATACAAGACATGTACAGTACTGACAAATACTGAGAAATTGAAACAAAGACGATTCTGATGGTATGGAAATGTAAATCAATAAATAACTGCGGAGATTTCAGCGAGGAAACACGTCTCTCTGTCTCACCCTTATTGCTGTATTTCAGGACACATATAGCTGCCTATGGGTGCCACTGCCCGGTACCCATAACAATAACACTGGTGATCATATAGTGTGACCAAATGGTCCAAGTTTGACATTGTTATTTATGACCAAATGCATGCAAAACAAATGTCATTCCCATCAGCCCATCATATCTGTTTAGGGCTAATTAGCAAACATTAGCATGCTATACTAAAATGGTGAGCATGGTATATTTCACCCTTATAAACCGGCATCGTAGATTTGTCATTGTCAGCATGACATAAGCATTTAGCTTTAAGCACCTCTGTGCCTAAGTACAGCCACACAGAGCTACTAGGATGGCGGTAGACTATTAGGCAGTTAGTCCTCTCATTCATTTGAAAAGTAGTGCAGGGGATGCTGGAAAAATATGCAGCAGTGGTAGAGACAGCCGAAGACTGGCAGCAAGAAAACAGTTCTTGCCAGATGTGGCTATAATGATAATGTTTACAATGTATAGATATAGCATATATATAGTGATATAAAACTGATTCATTCAGGCTTCCTCAAAACCAACCATATATACCTGGTCCTAGTGCCTCCTCCTCACTCTTCAGACGCTACCTCTCCCGACAGTCTGCCTGCTAAGCTAGGATTCTTGAAGAACAAGACATATTGTGTCTGGATATAATCAAGACTGAGGACAAGAAGGAAGGAATGCAACATAGTCTGATCTCTCCTGCAGACATGTATGCAGTGGAGGGGGGTGGGAGGGGGGTAGATTTTACAGAGAGTGACTCAGCGGCTCAATGTCATGCCCTTGCTGTCTCATGGACACAATTAAAGGATGTCTTTCATATACAAATTGGTTGGAGAAAAACATTCTAAGGTTTAAGATGCTTGCAGGTCAAATAAGGTGCCCTTTACTGAGTAATGGCTTTGGGAAAACTGCCCTGAATCTTGCTCTCTGTACCCGATGTTGAATGCTGCTTCGTAGTATGCCAAAGGAAATTATGCTGTACAACATCATATTGGATCACATTTATCCTGTCAGCCTACAACTCCAGGAAAACAGCAAGCTGTATCTAAATGTCAGCACTATCCTTTATATATGAGAAATAGCATTGTTAGGGAACATTAACAATGTCAAAGTAAGTTTGCAAAGAGATATATGTTGACAAGCTAAGAAAGGAAGGAAGTGTCTGCATTCACTTACATTTCAGCACCATCGATCACGCTAATATGATTGAACTCGCAAAGTCCAATCACAAGAGAGGCAAACAAAGCCATTAATCAACATTTCAAACTTGACATTCTTCATTTCTGTTTGTTACACAAATAATCTTGAATAATAGGGGCACAAAGAATAAGCACAACGCATAAGAAATGGCTGACCTTGAAGTGTCTAAATCACTACAATAAATCAGGCTTCACAGCTTTCACATATTAAGTTGATTGCCAATTAGCAGCAAGAGGTCTGCTCATTGTCCTGTTTTCTGCAAGTTTCCATAATTCAGATCATAACTTGCTCTGATGAGTCATCTTGGTTTTCACCCTTTTTCCTGCAGTCATGCGGCTTTATGTTAGGAAAAAGCCAAAGGATGCCTTCAGTGTGCACTGACTGCTGCCAACAGTTTATTATTGTGGATCTGTAATGGTGTGAGCAGCCGTGTCATGTCATTAGATCTGATTACTGCTCTTCATGGTGATATAACAGCCAAAGAATGAGACTATTTTATAAGTCCAGGTGGTGCAAATACTGTTCCCTACGCACAATCCTGTTTTCCTGGACCCTGATGCACCCGTAAACACTGCTAAACAAAACAAAGAGTGGTCTCATGAACACTATTAAGAACAAGATCCTCCCATGACCTCCCTGGTAAGAAGATTTAAATATTATAGAACCATTATGAGATTGGGAGTGTGGAGTTGCCTCAGTCCCGTCCCTTATGGAACTAAATTTCCTTCTTGACAAATGATACAATATTCCACTGCACTTATTTCAGGATTTGTGTGGCTTCCTTAAAAAGGGAGTTTAAGCTGTTTCTTATTGTTTGTTTTTTTATAGTATTGTCCACCCCCTGGACTTAAGACTGGGTATGGACTGTGGTTGACCTTAATCGGTGTTCTTTCTCTTAGGCTCTGATTTGTTTATGGGTTTTGTTTGGAGGGGGGATTCCTGCTGCAGAACAGTAGGCCCAGTCCTAACATCAACCTAAGCCCAAAGCACAGAAACTTGACCAACTTTGATTAAAGGAATAGTACCAGCCTGTTCTCACTCCCAGGTCATCAAATACTGACACATATTCACCATTTCTCATACAGATGCACAAGGTAGTCTTTAGCATCAAGATTTGAAAAGGAAACAGAACTTTCACACAGGAGACTGTTGTTCGTGTCCCATATATATGTCCACTCTGTCCAAAGGTCACAAAATCCACCTACCAGAACGTCTAAAGCACACTAATTAAGACGTTACTGCATATCTTGTTTTCTTAATTAAATGTTACAAAAAACAAAGTGTAAAATAACATGTTGTATTGTTACAATGGCTTATATGCCAGACAATTTCTTGACCAGGCGCAGTGACTTCTGGGAGTCATTTTGTTATTGTCATGTTGCCAGACAACCAGCAGAGACTCCAGGAAGTAATTACACCCAGCCAAGAAATAATTTGCCATAATAACCTAGCCAGGCTAGCTGTTTCTCCCTTTTTTCCAGTCACTGTACTGAGCTAAGCTAACTTGCTGCTAGCTGTAGTTTCTATACAGGATGTGTTTCAGCAGCCATTTTTAATTGTCTATCCATCTCACACGTATCTGATGGAACAAATCTACAAATCTATAAGCTTCCGTTTAAATCAATCCAGCTGTCTACACAGGCTTCGTAACTGCTTGCATTTTACACATGCCATAGCAGCGAGCGTAAATGCGTTGCCTTACTTCCATTTTACATGTGTCAATATATGTTGGGGCCTGATATCTGCCAACATGCAGCTGACCTACTCTCAATACTGGGAATGAACACGTCCTGTGTAGAGACAGACGGAGGACTAAACCTGCAGCTGATGCTTTGCTAACGTGCTGCGCACACTACACCTCCTGTTTAGACTCTGTGTGAAAGTTCCGTCGATCTTGTCATCTAACCTTCGGCTAGATAGCAAATAAGCATATTTCCCAAAATGTCGACCTATTCCTTCAACATCACCATCGGTACGAGCCAGCGCTTGAAGTGATGCGTTACCTGGTGCAAAGGGATATATCTCGCCACCTGAGTGCATGATACATAATTCTTATTTAGTTAAAAGGAGTGCTTGTTGCTCACTTTTTGTAGTTGTTAGTAATGTTGTTTAATCAGAGCAGATTGATAAAAATCAACGTGATTGAGCCCTCATAAAACAAATACTAAACACAGTGCTTGTTGCTATAAACTTGTTTGTGATGATTTTTAAATTCTAATTTAACATTAGAAAGCTATAAACTGGAATTCCCTTAAGCAAAGTCAGCAGCATTGCAAACCAGTGTGCATAAAGAGCTCAAACGTTTATGAAAGCACTCAACCACTTATCGTTTCCACAGTGGGACTGCACAGAGCTTCTGGAGCTTATTGGGAATGCAGGTCTGTGAGGGCAGACATTGGGACTCGACTGAGGAATCGGTTGTGGGTTCAGTTTCCTGTCTACTAAACATCAAAGTTAAGTCTGGATTTGCATTTGAAGTGACATAACGACACTGTGGCTACTCGTGTTCCAAAGTTATAGAGGATATCAAGTACCATGCAAACAGTAGTGATATACTACTAAAATTGCACTGTCCTAATACTGGTACATTAAACAACAGGCACTTGAATGAGACCTATTTGAACAAGGAGCAAAGCAAGAAGGTAGTGGTGTTTTGAGCTTGGCTGAAGCACTTGCTTAGCTAATGAAAACCACGTTGGCTGTGGAGTTGGTCTTCCATCCTTCCTTGGCAGATGACTTAGGAGACTTTTGAGGGTGGTTGCTGGGTTGTAGACAATACAAGGCTAATGATGAATGAGTTTGGGCTCCACTCACAGTCTAATATCTGTTCTGAGCCAGACTTTCTCAACAGCAAATTTTGCCTCATGCAAATAGCTACACTGTCCAGTGGTCAGAGTGCTGCAACAAGAAGTTGAAGAAATTTATGGACAGCACTATCCTCTATCCTGTCATCATTTTGGCACGTTTCTGTCCTGTCTGCACCTTTTGTTTATTAATCCCATCCAGCCTACTGACTCAAATTTTCCACAATACATCATTTTGATTTGTGTAATTATTTTTTTCTCTCTCTAAAAAGTCACATATTTTGGAGCTCATTTAATTTGATTCACAGTGTGTGCCTTAGAGTTTTCTCACCTCTCAGTGTGCCAGAGCAGAGCTGTTGGTAATGACTGTCAGTTTGTCAGTGTCACCTCAAACCAGCAGACTGTCCACTTTACTGTACAGCTTTTTGGCTTAAATCCTCTTGGGCTCATTTCCTAACCTCAGGGTCCCACCCTCTAATAAGTAATACTTGGCAGCATTGTTGAAAATAAACACCTTTGGTGATTTTCCAATCAAACACTGCAGTATACTGCATTATACAAGCCTACCTGTGCTAATCTGCATGCCAAAATATCACAAGCTGCGCTTTACTGCTTGTTATTTGGGCTTTATTCCAGGTATATCCACAAAAATGCTATAATGATATGCTGTTAAACCTTTTGCTGAAGTTAACTGACAGTCTTGAATTATTTAATTTTTCAGGTTTAGTAAGGTCATTTGGTCCTCTACCTGTTCAAACATTATCATTTGGTAAAAGTACATGTAAAGAGTGAACGAAAAAAATCATCATTGCTGTGATTATCTATTTCCTAAGGACACTGTTTTAAGATACACTGAGAGTTTAAGACACACTGAAAGCATACTGGATATGGTATTAATGATTTATAAAATTACTTACAAAACGATACTGAGCAATGGCCAGGGCATAACCACAGTGTCAAGGTGTCAAAGCAGTAATGTTGACAATAGGAAATCTGTGCTAAAACAGCACAAAGATTACCACAATACTTATTACATGACATGCTAGCTAGTCCTTAACATTTAGATTTCAATCCAAACTGTTGGCATATAGGAGTCTTTTGTGGCTTCAGCATTCACACCTAATACATTTATATATCAAGACACATGTCGAATGAGTTATAATCACGATAACCTTCCTGTCAATCTGCCAAGTCTGTTAGCCCAGAACATATCTGAGAATTCGGTCACACTCAGCTCAGGTTTATTTACACTGGCTTTCCTTATTCTTAAGTGATTTTACTTCACATTTACTTTTTTTGAGATCCAGCTTCTGACAAGACGCAGTAGCATTCTGTCTTCCTGCCCATGACACGTTTTCACGGCATTACTGCTCTCCTCTGCGCTCATGCTGCAAGCTTACATGAGTCAATTTCTCAAAGTCAGGAATCCAAACAAGCGGCCTCTGTTATGCATCACTCCAGTCTAGACAGTAACTCACATTACATATAAGCTAAACTGCCAGCAGCATTATTACTGGCACAATAAAGCAATGGAGACAAAGTGAATCAAAGTTGAAGAAATACAGATCATCATGTATGTATTTTTGTTTTTTGCAACTTGCCAATTGACTTCAATTCTACTGGAAAGGTAAGTTTTAAACACTGGTGATGATTATGAATCATTAATCTTCTTTGATCGTAGACAGATGACTGACTTATTGGCAAATATAAATGGTCTCATTAAGGTTAAACTGACTAACGGAAGACGGACATCCTGTTTTAAGATTTATTTTTCTGAGGTTAAGTTATCTTTTGTATAAAGCTTGATAAAGCACTGCTGACAGAAATTATTTTTTTTACAGTGGGACAACACCACACAGTTGACAGAAAAAAAGGTCAACAACTATTACAATGGCAGACATGGAGTTCACAAACAATCTGTGATAATGCTAAGAAACTGCACTGTGGAAAAACATGAAGAAATCCAGCCAAATACCTGTCTGGAGCACAGTACATTATGGAGTCTGCCATGAAAGAACAATAACAAGCTTTATAACTGATAATTGAGAAATGGTTTTGAACTATTTGCACAGAACATAAAAAGTAATGTTCCACATTTACCACACTCTTTGGGAACAAGTCCAACACTCTGTATATTTAAGTGTTCCCAATAAACTCAACAGGGCCACCAAGAACGCAGAATAGGTATATTTGCAGAATTGCATTGTTTGAACATAAAACAGTGAGTTGTCACAGACTGATCCTAATCAGAGAACAGGAAGGGTTTGTCTGGGTCAATAATGAAACATGTATTTCTGATGGGCAGCCATCCCCATATTAAGCTCTTTGCTATATAATTTAACATGTAAGGACCATTGTTTTCAAGTTTGTCCTGGAGTTTGGGGATTAGGTAATTTAGAGCCAGTTCTACTTTAGAGCAGCGGTTTGTTTGGAAATGATACACCAGTAGAATTACTGAATATAGGGCTTTGTGAAGAATATCTGTGCAGCTCATGTATTACCTGTAACAAACATTCATTCACATGTAGTTCAAATGAAGAGCAGCCGTGCTGGTGAGCGCACTGCGTGCCTCGGTGTGACGGTGTCCCGGCTGGCTGGCTGGCTGCAGCTCAATCCGCAGGGCTGACCGTCGTACTAGTCGGCCTGGTGGTTAATATGGAATATTTTCACAGAGCGGACTGCCAAATCCTCTTGCACTGACGGATAATAGGAGCTCTGTAGTAGCGCAAATTAGAAAACCAGCACATTTCGCCGTTCTTTATGGCCTCTGGCTCCGGAGATGAAGAGGGAAGCGCGGATGGCGTTTCATGGAGACTCATAGGCCCGGCATCGGGGCTTTCCAACAAGCGCTGCCGTCTAATGTACTCCTCCCTCGGCAACGAGTCTGACGTCTGCCTCTTCTACGTGAAGGGGGAGTTTTTTGCCATGGATGCTCGCTGTTCACATTCCGGTAAAGCCTCAGTACCCAAATGCATTTTCGCGATTAGTTCTAAAGGCCGAATAATACATCTTATTTTACGAATATATTTACAAAAATAATAGGCTTACAGTGCGTGTTCACCGTAATATGGAGCTGGATGTGGACTAATGTACAAAATATGACGATCTGGTTTATTTATCCTGTCTTGCTTTTAAAAAAACACACACAGACAAGTTTATCAGTTTCACACCATGTTGTGCAAGCCTCACAATCACATTTTCCTATAAGGAAGACAAGTAAAAGTCATTTGTTTAGATAGGGAAAATATGTGATTAACAATTTCCTGTGTCTCCAGGCGGCCCTCTGTGTGAGGGGGACATTGAGGAGGCTGATGGGGTCCTGCAAGTCTTCTGCCCCTGGCACGACTATGACTTCGACCTCAGAACTGGGAAGTCAGGCTCCTCCTTACAGGTTTAAATTCGTCCTTCCTGTTTTAACATACTTTACTTTTCCCACAGAAACTGCTTATAATACTGCTATATATATATATATATTTTTTTTTTTAATACAAACACACATACGCTTTGATTACTTTACACTTTAACTACTTGTTTAATGAAATGTATGGAGTTGATTGTTCTTATGTAGTTTGTATGATGCTTTGGCAATATTGTTGTTACACATTAATGCCAATAAAGCTAATTTGAATTGAAATCAACTGCTAAATATCGGTATACACATAACATAAATTGTAATATACAGTAATAAAAAATATTAATAAGACCTACAAATTGCTCCTCAGAAGATGCCCAGTATATCAGGAGCCTCACTTGCGCACTGCACCTGGAAGTTGTCCTGAACATTTGCAGTAATATGTAGAAAAATCATCCTCTTCTATTAGATGTAGGAATGTTCCACTGATTGACACAGCATGAGAAATCAGGGTTTAAACATTTTGTGTCAAACATTTTTTCTTCCCCTGTTTTGTTGTTTGGAACTCACGCGTCAATGAACAGCCCTAACAAGAGCTTCACTTTCAATAAACATCTTGTTCGCTTTCCATTAATCATTTTTTCAATCTGTTGTTTCTCTTGTACATACCTATGATGTCAGGCAATAGAAAAAACATAACAACAAATATTCTGATGTCATTGAAGTTTTCACAGGAGATTTTTTTACTTGTGAAAAGTGACATTAAATAAGATTACTTTAAGGAGTTTACTTTAAGGTGCTGTGTGATTACTTGCTGCTTCCACAGTGGGTTATAATGATGTGTTTCTTCCAGCTTTCACATCTTTGCATCCTTTGTTTTGATTTTTACAGCAACAAGTATATGAGGTCAAGCTGGAGGATGGCAACGTGTACGTGAAACACGCCAGTCGTCTCTCCTTACAGCCTTTTCCTACGGATCAGAAGAGTTGAACCACCTCATTCGACTGCTTCCTCCCTTCGTAAGATGGCTGTAGCGAGCCTGGGCTATTTTTAAGACTTGTTCCACAAACACAAGCCATCTGAAACATTCCTAAGCCTTATCTGTCACTTTCACAGACCATTTCTCCTTTGATTGCTGCAAACTCAGGATGATATCAAGAGGATTGTCTGAAAAGGACGTGACATCATTAAATTGTTTCTTGCTGGCATTCCAGTTAGAGACTCATCACAGAACTGAATAGGAAGAGCTGTAAGTTCACAGCTTACCTCGATAACACACCAGACAGTGGTGAATATAAAAACACAAACTCTTACTCAGATGTTAAACAACAAAGTAGCATATTTTATTATTGGCATTATAAAAGTGATCATTTTCTAGATTTTTAAGGATTCCTGAAGAAGACAATATTATTTATAAAACTACATAGTGGAAAATGTTTTTTCTTTACTTATTAGTCAAATATGCACTAGCCATTGTATCTTTTGTTACAACCCACTAACCTCCAAAGTGGATCTCTCTAACTGTCCAAACTATTGCAAGTCTTCTTATACTTACTTGCAAGTAAGTAATATATATTTTGGCATACAGGAAATGGTTCCCAATGTTATTTTGAATTTCGAAAACTCTAACCATAATTGCTATGAGGGATTGAATTCACGCACAGCCACAAATGAAGCTTTTGTGTTTCACAGTCATGTGAGAGGTAACAGGAGTCATTACAATATACTCAAAATAATCTAGTTCAAATGGACAACATGCTCAAAATGAAAAGTACAAATGAGTGAAAAAAGAAGACTGTCATCTTGATTTTTTTTTTTTTACAAAACATGTATTATTAATCAATTATCACTTGTGGTATGTTTATACTTTTAAGGTGCCAGCTGACGGCCAACTGTATTGGACTGAGCAATACAGGCCACCTTTTATAAAGCTTCCAGTCATTTTCAGTGGAAGAACCTGTAATCATGTAATAGTGGAAGTGTTTTGACAGTTTCTTTTAGAGGATAAACAACCTCAAGTTCATTACCAACAATAACAATCTTCCATGTCTTTTAACAAGTGTTACCAAAGGCACAGTTCAACCCACAGGCAAGCAGTCACACTTGTTGAGTTGTGGCTTTGGATGATGTGATGTCAACCAACAGAAACTTTCTTTCAGATTTTGTAGTTCTGTCTTTTTTTTTTTTTTACCCAAAATAGAGTTCCAGCAAGTAGAACACACATGAAGGGCACTGCAATTACGATTGGTGGCAGTCCCGGCATTAAGACATCTCCATCACCATTTTTCTCCATTCCTGGCCTGTGCACAGACAGGTTTGTCTGTTACTGACGCAATGGGACTAAAAAGAAACTGTTAGTAAGGCGCCAGAGGAAGGTTCACGACCTGAAATGCACCACTGACTCAAGAAAAATGTGTTTTTCTAGTTTTATGTGTGCATGCATTGAGTGTGTTTTCTTTATTCCTTAGTGGTGAGAGCAGACACTCACTATATTTTCAGTCAGCTCCATTTTCTGGAAGACACAGACAGCCCAGTCATGAAGGTGTCAGTGACAGTGTGGCTCAACACTCTCATTTTCCTCCCTGCTGTGCTCCCTGTTGTGCAACTTTATTACAATAATAATTCCACTGGCTAAAACTGTCTGTTGTGAGCACCAGAAGTCTCGCTTTGTGCATTATAACTCATCACCTGGAGGGTTATGGCCATATACAATGATGATGCAGCTATTTGTGTCGGTGGAAAGTCAAAGTAAACATTATTCAGGATTCTGCACAGGTCAGGAGCAGTTTCTTTACATTACATCCAGCATTCATGTCAGACTTTTGCTATGTTTCTTTAAATGTATTGCATAATGCTTTTTATTTGTTGTTGTGAATTATGTATCACTCCTGTATGTTGGAAATATCTGCATACACTAATTTTAGGCATATTTCAACTTGTTGTAGGCTTCCACTGTTGTGTTGTTTGTTCTGTATTTAGTGTTGTTATTATGCAAAGCGTACAATTGTATCTGTATAGTTTATTTCACAAATTAAATATTAGCATCAATGTTATATATTTGTAAGAAAATAGACCGAATCCCATTTTCCTCAGAAATATTAAATTGTTGAATGTTTATGTTTTTTCAGTGTGTCCTTAATAAAAAAAATGCATGAGAATGTTAATGAAACACTAACACAAAATCATTTATTTACAGTTTCTTGGTCTTACAATTATAGTAGATTTCATACAATACACAATTTACACGTAAAAACTTAAATCAGAGAGAAACAAGATTGGCATCACCATGCAATAGTTATGCGTTTACAGAGTATTATCAGGTGTTAATTTATGTAATTATTTTATTTGAGCTCAGGGTGGCTTCCTGGAGCACTGAAAAATATACAACTCTCTTTGTATACTCCAGAAAGTGGTGGAAAGGTTCAAAGATGCCCTCCTGAATGAATGATGATCTCCTTAAATCCAGCTGGACTATACAGAAGAAAGAGTCTGAGAGTTCACTGAGAGTCTTGTGCTTTTCTGCACAAAAGTGGAATATCACAAAGTTAAAGCAACATTATGTAGTAATTGTATCTTAATATAACAGTTTCAAAATCATTTTCATGTTATACTGACTCATGAAAGGGTGAATGGCTTCAAAGAGACTAAAGAAGAGGCAGTGAGGAAGAGAAAAAGAGAGAGTGACCGAACAACAGTCCTGACAGGCGTAAGCTAAAAGAGCTGAAAGGATGCAGTACAGCTGCCCTTTTTGATGTTAGACTAGTAAGTAATAACTAATTAGCTGGCTTGCTGTCTTTTGTTGTTGCCCTTGCTTAATGTTTCCCTGTGTTAGCAAAGTTGTCGACTCAAGCAAAATCAGCCAGAGAGGTTTAGCCGTGAGCTATAGATCTTAAATTTATGTTAGCAAACTTACTAGATAACACACTCAAACATCTGTAACATTACCATAAGAGTTCCTGCAATGGTTGCAGGATGCTGCAGGTGTCGCGCTGGAGTCGGGTGAACCGGGCTCAGCAGCCTCTATGGACATATCGTTAGCTAATGGCAGAGCAGAAGAGACGACGCTGATGAAGTTAACAAAGAGAAAAGGAGAGTGACCCAGTAAGATGCTCCTGCCCCTTGGAGTAAGTTTTGTGAAAAAGCTGCAAGATGCAGATGCCTTCCTTCTGTGTACACAGTTCGACTAGTAAGTAATACTGCCATTTCTTGTGTTGTCTTGTGTACAGCTTATTTATGACAGAGATGAATAACATTCTAAAATGGTAGGGAAACCAAAAAAAAACAATCTTACATAATGTTGCTTTAAATAGTGTGGGTATGCATTACATGCACCCACATTAACTCTGTGACAAAGAGGCAAAATCAGGTCAAGTATTTCCAAAGCAGTTAACTTCACATATCGTTTTTTTTTTTTTTTAATTGTAACAGAAACATGCCAAGTTTAGGCAGTAAGTCTAAGAGGATGAAAATACCAATTGTCAAGCATTCAAAGAAGTCTTAAGTATAACTAAACCTATAGTGTGGAGTATATATTAAAGGATTAGTTAGGCATTTTTGGGAATGTACTTTTTGTTGTCTTGCAGAAATTTAGATGAAAAGATCGATACCACTCTCATGTCTGTACTGTAGCTGATTTATGAAGCTACAGCTAGTAGCCAGTTAGCTTAGCTTAGTAGAGACAGCTGAAAACAGCTAGCCTGGCTCCAGGGGCGGATCTAGAAAAATATTTATGGGGTGGCGAGAGGGGGGCAGGAAGTTTTGAGGGGTGGCAACATATGGCATTTGTTTATACTGTATTTAATCACAGTTATCACAGTTTGGTGAGAAATAGTGTGTACAGTATTTGTTTCATGTGAAACAGTTCATATTAGGAATGTATCATACAATGTGATCTCACTTAATAGGAGATAGAAGTATGATAACA
>JAPMOB010234376.1:0-12035 GCA_029875015.1 Lepomis gibbosus | reverse complement strand
CTGCTCTTTATGAAAAGCGCTGTGAGATAACTGTTGTTGTGATTTGGCGCTATATAAATAAAATTGAATTGAATTGAGTCACTGAACAGTTATAAATATGTGATGTACATATTAGCCTTAGGTGGTACACAGCAATTTGTTAATTGTTATTAATTATCATTGTTAAATAATAATTAATGTTGAAATATTTGTTAAATGTCTGTTTTATTATAATATAATACAATTCATCACATCTTTGAAAAATTAGAATAGATGCTGGATACAGAAACTAAACTTGATGTAAACTGACTCCAATGTTGCATGACGTCCACCTAAGTGGACAGTTGTTTTTTGGTGAATGAAAACTACATTTTACTCTACATTTTAATTTAGAAAACATAAACTTGTTAATCATACTTTACTGTACATAATATTTTTTTATCTTGACTGACCTCCTTGAATATACAGTATATATTTTTTTACAGATATGCCTGAGGCATTTAGCACATGGCCATCACAGTCAGCCATCTTGGACTGATGAGGTCATCAAGCACTAACAAGAGAGTTACCATAGTTACAGTATTGCTATCAATCAACTGACTCTGTACTCAAATGACTTGGAGAACATAACCATCATATAGTAACCAAGAATTGTGACCGTTGCTGCTAAAATTTCCCACAATCATTTATTGTATCAATGCGCTACTAATTTTCACTCACACACTTTGTGAGCACAGTAACACTCATTGCTTGGCTCGCTTCCTCTCCTCATTCTTCAAAGGACTTCTTCGTGACAGGTGCTGTTGTTACAGCAACATAACTCCAAATTGGAAGGTGTGTAGCGAGTTTTTGATTGTTCGAACAGCAGAAAGTGACGGTGAACACGAGCAGAAGAAAACATTCTGGCAGTAAATGTACAGTGTGTCAGCTTCTGAAGATCTGTCTGTTGTTTCCCCACCTGACACCAGTTACCAGACTGCACAGCTGAGCAGGAAAGCTACATCTTTTGGCTGCCATGTAACCTACCATTAGCTCAATTTATAACTAGCAGCTGTAATTTATTACAACCTACTCTCTTACCATGTTGAGATCAGGCACAAGCTGAGACTAAACTGGTGTCACCTACAGCTCTGGACCTGAGGTTAGTAACTTAACACAAATTAGTGATGCAAACTAGCCATTTTAAGCTAATGAGGAGAGGTTTCTATTTGGATTTTAATGTGCAAACAAAATGCACCTCAGAAGGGTGTTTGGGTGTGGATTATTATCTGCTCTAGTTTTTCCAAATATTTCTTTAACGATATGGTGAAAATAATGGCCCAATATGATGTTTAATTACACATTTTTCATTGGAAAACGTACAATTTTCTTGGGAGGACCCCCAAACACCCCAACCCCTCTACCCCCTGACCATGACTACAAGACCACCACCAAAACATTCATCTAAAGCTCACATAAAACTAGGGGAAAACACTGAAATTTTAAGCTATTCTAATGTGCATCGTATGCTGAGACATGTTGTGTTGGGTTTTATATTCAGACATAAAACTCCATCCAAGGGGAAACACTGGTATCCCAAAATGGCTTTTATTCTATGAATAAATAGGTGTTCATAACATATCAAATACAACCAGGCCTCACAAGCCTCCAATGGGCAAGACAATCATCAAATGTACCTCTACTCCATCAAGACTGCATGTTTATTAAATTAAGCTGCTGCTGGAAATCAGGATACTGTGAGTGGAGTTGGTGATAATCCTCTGTGGGTTTGTCACTGAGCCACACCTTTCATACGACACAGTCAATGTTAAACATAGTAATTAGTGCAGCTTTAAGAACCTTGAAGGGAAGTCCCATACCAAAAGGTGTGTAACTGACCTGAGCATTCTGTAGTATGTTGTTTACTAGCACTACTCTACGTCTTGCGTTTAGCAGCTTCTTTACGTAAGGATCCAGGTCTAGAGCCACCTTCTGATGTTCATTGATCCTGCACAGCTCTGCAAAGAACATAAATTCCAAGACACACAAGACCAAACCAATGGTTAGCAGACATGTCATTTAATGTCACCCTGAATTAATTTTTTAAAAGCCAATATAGTTTCACAGAATAAGCAACTTAACTTAAAAAATTATCAAAACACCTGACCTGAGCCAGGGATTTAAAGGTTCAGTGTGCAATATTTAGGAGGATCTAGTGATAGAAATGCAATATAATATACATAACTATGTTCTCAGTGGCATATAAAGACCTTATATAGTGATCTGTTGTGTTTTTATTACCTTAGAATGAACCATTTCTATCTACATACACCGCTGGTCACCCCTACATGGAAGTCGCCATGTTGTGCAGCCATGTTTCTACAGAAGCAGGGCTCGACAGTAACGGTGGCCTGATGGCCGGGGGCCGGTAAAAAGCAAGGTCGGGACAGCTGAACAAGCAAGTTGCAAAAAACTTTTTTTTTTTTTTTTTAAATTAGAAACTTTGCAGCTCATGGCGGGAACCATTGTCCAATCCAGATTTGTAGTTACGCGACAAGTGGTTGTCAAATGTTATTTCTCTACTCTCAATCAAGCGGCAACCTCTGGGTCTGAAAGTGACACAATACAGATGGAACTTAAACCTGCATTCTCTCTAACGGCCAGCAGGGGGCAAGTCCACTGGTTGCAAAAAGAAGTCCCATTAGAAATAATGGTAAAATGTTGCTACTTCTCAGCTGATTTATTACCTCAGTAAACACTTTCCTAATGAGTGTATGGTCTCAGTCGCTAGTTTCATGATGTTTATTGAGTAAATTACAGTCCTATTTAGGGGGAAATAGATGATAATGCAGCATATGGGTGCTACCATTGGGCGGTCAGGATAGAGGCAACTTTTATCTGCTGCTCTGTGTACATTTTGTTATTAAATAGCCTTTATGATTGTAAACCCCGCCCACCAGGGGGGAAAAAAAATCTAACTTTTTCCACTTATCTCGCCATGTGAAAGCAGGTTTTAATCACCACGAACATTATTGTGATAAATTTTAAATATGCTTCACACCTTCTTCGGAATTCTCTTCTCCCCACACTCAGACACACAAGGTGCCTACACCTCAGGTAAACACAGCGGCTTGCCCCGCCTCTCTCCATCAGCAGTAGGTTTTATAAAGTCACCTAAAAGATGTCTTTTTTTCTGTATCCTTTTTCACAGCAGCACGTGAGCTGTTTGTGGGCTTGTTAATGACGCAGCCTTTCAAACAACCGAAACAAACATCTGCACCCTGAGTGTTCACTGCTGCTTTACCTGGTCCCTGCTTGTAAAATATCCACCGCGGCTTGTTAGGCTACTGTACAAGTGAACACATGCACATAAGATGACCGCTATTCTCTGGTGGACGTTCCTGCAGTCAGCATGCCAAATATCACGCTCCCTCAAAACTTGCGACATCTGTAGCATTGTACTGTGTGATGGAACTGCACATTTTCAAGTGGCCTTTTATTGTGGCCAGCCTGAGGCACACCTGTGCAATCCCCATGCTGTCTGATCAGCATCTTGATATGCCACACCTGTGAGGTGGATGGATTATCTCAGTGAAACAAGAAGTGCTCACTGACACAGATTGACAGATTTGTGAACAATATCTGAGAAAAATAGGCCTTCTGTGTTCTGTGTTCATAGAGAAAGTCTTAGAGTTCAGCTCATGACGAATGGGGGGAAAAACAAGAGTGCTGCCTTAATAATTTTGTTCAGAGTATAAAGATATTAAAAGATGACCATATGTTGACAGTTTTCACAGCCTTTTTGTTGTTTGATTTAGAAATTAAATTGATATAAAAAAGGTATCGCATGTTGTTTATACACTCTGATAACACTAATCCAACACATATGTGTATTAGAGTCCACGTTGATTCCACATTCCGGCTCAGGAGTGATACACGGCAGGCAAAAACATTGTTTTTTCATGTACAGGTCAATTTTGAGATTTTGGGCTACTTTGCCTCCTTAACACGTCTTCTTTCATACTCTGAGCCTAAGCCTAAGATCTCCACTTCAGTTGCACTTACAAACTTTTCAGTCGTATTCCTGACTATATTCTGAAGTTTTTTTAAAGAGGAGTTGGTTAAAATATCATTCATAGTTTGAATTATGCAACATTTTATCCCAAAAACAGCTCGAAAAGGTTTTTTATGCCTGTTGACAGTATTTTTTGATTTATGAAATAATAAAAAGACAACATTTGAGTATAATGTGTCAACAAAATAAAACAATAATTTGGAACCCAACTTAATCCATATTAAGTCAGGTTCAAAATTGTCTTATTTGCTATGTAAACATCATAATAATAATAATAGAAAACCTGTAATGCAAAAAATATTTTCTCGACGTAATCAACTAGGAAAGGTCCATGGTGATATCTATTAATTTTTTATCGTGTTTACATGCAGTGTCTCCTCTTAAGAGCACAAGAACACGCGCAAGACCGAAAATGACTTCACAACTCAGAAAAAGGACCATACGAGGAGCAAGTGAATGCACAGTGAGCCATTGGTCTCAACCGTCACGACCAGATTCCACTAAAGCTTACACACTGAACCTTTAACAGACATTATGCAGTAAATTACCTGTGGCCAGATTGTCTATGTGTTCTCTTAACTCTACCTGGCTTTCTCTGCAAAGAATAAAACAATCACATTAATCCAGAGGAAGGAAAGCTGATACAAAATAAAGAATGCAGCTCAATATCAATTCAGTTATTATTCATTACCTAAAAGCAGAACAACTGACATTGATCAAAATGCCTGAGGAAGTCTCAGGTTTAAACAAAACCCATATCTCACACAGCCGAAAAGATCAGGGGGCACATGACACATTAATGCTTCAAAAGCATTTAGGGGAACACTAACGAAACCTGTGGAGAGTTGGCTGACATGTATAAATCATAATGTAAACTGTGAATGATGAGATAAACACCACTACTCTGTAGTCATGAGACAGTCAGGGGATTCCACAAGCGGTTAATTCAGCTAGCACTGGTGACAGCAGCGCGGTGTAGTTCGGGTAACGATTAAAAATGTCAATAAATGATTAAATAAGAACCCAAATTTACCTGACTGAGTGTACATGCAAGTCGAGCTGCTGGATTGCTGGTCTCAAGAGGTCAAGCAACCCTTCGGCAATAACATCTTTACTTGTAGACGTCTCTACTAACGCCGCGGCAGCCATTTTTCAGAGACCAACAAGGCCGGAAGTCACGTATTCGTGACGTCCACACCAGTGTCATAAGAGCGTCTCCATTTTCTTCCCAAAGAGAGTCAGCTTAGCTAGCAGCACCATTTTAGGGAGACGCTTCGCGAAACTCCATCTCAGGCATTTTATAATTCATCTGAAAGAGATCCACATTCAATTAGAGTTTGATCTTTTTTTTTTACAGCGCTTAGTTACAAAGTTATCATATTATAGGGTATATTTAAACAGTAGACTATCAGGACATCCTATACGACTATACTGTGTTAACGTTACTTACGTTAGTTAGCTAACGTTGCTAAAGCTAAGTTAACCCCAGGTGGCTGTAAGGCTTTTCTCGACCGACGCAACATTGTTTGTAAGTAAGGTTAAAAGTTGCTGAAAATTTTTAGTATAGACATTTGAAATTGAGCTAGTTTAAATAATTAAACAAATGTATATTTGACAAATTAGGCGGCTGGTGTTACGTTAGGGCCTATCTCTAAGGGAGCTAACTGAGCCGAGTTTAGCCAGGTTAACGTCAGACGAAGGACCAGGAATCGGGGCGTTTGAAAATTGTACTCTGTATTGTTGAGTCAAAACGAGTTAATTAAAAGAAGATGTCACACATCCCTGTAATAGCTACTGCCTCTAATGATATATGGCCTGGCAGCTGTTGAACATTTGGCCTGAGCTAACCTGGCCTTATTCATGGTTGTTTAAAGGTTTCTTTAACTACTCGTTTAGTAAAAGTATTGCAAGATTGAAGGAGGTGGCAAATTATATGTCTGATTTCCAGTTGAATATGTATGGGGGTGTTGAAAGAAATTGAGTTAGCCAGCACTTAATGTTGAGTGAAATGTCCACTCTGATTCTTGACCTTGTTTTATTGTCTGTCCTGTCTGTTTCCAGGAGCCTACGAGTGAAGTCTGTCAAAATGAGTGCAGCCTCGTCCCAAAAGGTTGTCCTGAAAAGCACCACCAAAGTGTCCCTAAATGAGCGGTGAGGCGCCACGCACCCTGTCAGCAGTTAGACACCAGATGCAAGGGCCAGCCTTGGCTTGTGAAGGTTCTAGTGCTCCCTACGGAAGGCTACTGTTGGGGACCGGACCCGACATGGATGCTATTCTGACTGTCCCCAGCGTGTGCACTGCTCACTCAACTTTGTTGGTCCTGTCAACATTTTTTGATGCACCAGCAGCCTTACATGTGGTTGAAACATGGAGCTGCACGGACTTGCCCGGGCCACACATCTTGTGTGAGCAGTGTACACATGTAGACAAGGGGAGAGGTTAGTGGTCATACTTGGTAAGCCTATGCAGGACCAGACCACTGTCCTACAAATGCCATGGCACTCCTGCTCCCTGTTACTTGCACAGTATACATCAAGTATACACCCTCTTAAAGGAGAAAGGAAGGGTTAAGCTAAACCAGGGAGATGGGGCACCTCTTACTCCTTTCTGCCTCTCAGACTTTTCTCTCTCAAACCAGTGGACGTAAACCGCATGCTCCTTTATCTTCCTCTTCTTTCATTGTCTGTATTCTCTCTGCTTAAAGTCTATAAAAGACCCGGTACTCAGTCCTAGCTTGGACGTGACTAAGAGCTCCCCTTTCCCCTCTCATCTCTCCTTCCCTGCTCTGATTCACTCAGTGGTTTAACCACAAGTCACGGTCCATGCTGTCAGTGGCTGGGTGACCAAGCACTCGTCTCGTCCAGGGCCTCTGCTGCTGCAGCATGATGACACCCCAGCCAGTCAGCTGGAGGCCTGTAAGTGGCAAATCGTGCTCTTCTGGCACCTTCTCTCTGCTTCTGTCCTTCAGTCTCTTTCTTTATCTTAGTTTGTCTTTCTTCTGGTGCTTGTTTGAAAACACATGCTAAATTCAGTTATAAATCATTCTGAATTGTCATAATTGAGAGAGAGAAAATGAGTGCCAACAAGTGGAACATGAGTCTTAAATGACAGAAGAGCCACCACAGTCTGTGTGGCTGCATCCATAATATGAGAAATGACTTGATGTGGAACCCTGCTTCCTCCTCCTCCTCTGTATATCCCCTGTCCCCTTCTTTTACTTCCTCCCTCTTCTTTCCCTCCCACCTCTGAAGCTTCACTAACATGCTGAAGAACAAGCAGCCCACTGCGGTAAGCATTCGAGCCACCATGCAACAGCAACATTTGGCCAGTGCCCGTAATCGCCGGCTGGCCCAGCAGATGGAGAACCGGCCTTCAGTGCAAGCTGCTCTGAATCACAAGCAGGTGAGGCCAAAGCTCAGACAAGTGGAGTGGGACTCGAACCTTTAACCATGCGGAGTAATGTAGGTTGTAGACTGACTTGTATTGCTGTGTTTGTGGAATGGAAGAGGGGAGTCTGTAACACACACTTTGGACCTAACTAAGCCAGGGCTTCCAGTAATGCTGGGATTAGGATGAGAATTTGGTTCAGTATCATTACCTTACCTGGTTTAAACTTAACCAAATTGATCTCATGTTGACACCAACATGGCTCTTGGGTTGGAAATCCTATGATATTGTGGAGCCTCTGTATTTTTTATTTTTTTCTTAAATTAACTTTATTGCTTTACAATATGGCTCAAACATGTTTGTCCTGAGAGGTGTTGGAGTCCAACTGTTGTGCGACTACCCATCAGGCTGTGTAAGGGTATTTAGATGGATAGTTATCATGGAAGATTTATCTTGAAGGTAAACTTTAGAAATAAGTAATCCACCAGGAATGTGCTCTTGCATGTGTGTGATTGGTCAACCCAGCACGTTGCAACGAAAGTTGAGCCTGGTTCAACTTTTCCCGCTGGACGATCCTGAGTTTTTATTTGTTTGGGTTTTTTTGAGTCAGCAGACCCACTGTGTCATGTGACTGGCGTTGAAATGATCAAGAGGACTGTTTTTTCACATGGGGCTGCTGTGGTCTGAACGCCGCCTTAGGCTCTCACTGAGCGCCTGTAACCACCACCTGTAGGATGACTTTTCCTCAGATTTGCTCAACTTGTTTTTCTGATTTCATTTTGTCATTATTTCACCGTCAATAACTTGTCAGAGCCTGAAGCAGCGTCTGGGGAAAAGCAACATCCAGGCCAGGCTGGGTCGGCCTGTCGGCACTCTGATGCGTGGAGGACCTGTTGGAGGCAGAGGAGGAATGCGGGGGATGACCAGGGGAGGTCTTAGAGGACGAGCCAGAGGAGGAGCAATGAGGGGAGCCCTGTCCCTGAGAGGTGTGTATCACAGCCACCGCATGTCGCCTATGAATATGGCTCTGATTCAGAGTGTTTGCTCAGGCTGTGCAGGGTTTTACTCTCATGGCTGCAGAGTTTTCTTCTGGTTTTCTGTTTGAGTGATGAAGATCCTTTTGTTTTGCATAGGGAAGCGAGCACCTACAGGTGGTCCCATGCGAGGCCGTGGTGCTGCAGGCCGTCTAGCAATGCGTAGAGGAGGCCGGCACCGCGGAGGAGCACCTGGCAGAGGGGGAGCTCTGTCCCGAGGAGGAGTTGCCAGAGGTCAGGGAGTGGCAGAGTAGTTTCTTTTTTTCCTTCTTCTTTTTTTAGGGACACACATGCAAATACAGAAACACTGCAAGTGGCAGCTTGTTGCCATGGTTGTGACACATGAAGTTACTGAAGTGATCTACTTGCAGCGTTTCTGTATTTTCATATGCATGTTGTTGAGTTTGTAAAGATGTGTTCTTAATTTTCTGGTGTCTTGTCTATTTGCAAGTGTTGTCTTAAGCTGCAGTGCACTGAGCACCAATATGTTCTCCTTGTATTTAAAGGTTCAGTGTGTAGGTTTTAGTGGCATCTAATGGTTAGGGTCACGTTCTGTCGGTTCTTGTGCTAAAATACTTATGGTCCTCTATTTGTCTAAATTTGACGTCACTTCTTACTTCTGATAAACCAGACTACTTGTTCTTTATGTGCTCTGTAAAACAGTTTGTTCTTTTGGGCTACTGTAAAATCATGGCGGCAAAATATGGCAACTTCCATGTAAGAGGACCAGCAGTGTATGTAGATAGAAATGGCTCATTCTAAGGTAATGAAAACCTAATGGTTCATTATGTAAGGTCTTTATACACCACTGAGAACGTAGTAATGGGTATTGTATTTCTGTCAATAGATCCTTCTAAATATTACACACTGAACCCTAAGTGTTAAAAAAAAAAAAAAAAAAAACAGAGCATGCCTTTCATCTTAACTGAGTGATCATAAATAGACTGACTATGGAGTCTTGATCAGTGCTGTCCAGTCACCATTGCTGTTTGTTTTGGTGGCCAGGCCGTGGTGGACTGCGTGGGCGTGGCGGTTTTGCTGGTCGAGGCGGTCGCGGCCGTGGACGGGGCAGAGGCGTCGGCCGACCAGCTGTAACCCGTGAACAACTGGACAACCAGCTGGACGCCTACATGTCAAAGACCAAAGGTCACCTGGATGCTGAACTGGACGCCTACATGGCCCAGGCAGACCCAGACAGCATGGAGTAACACTAATGGACTGCAGCAGAACTGTCTAGCTGAACTCACACATGCAGCGTAGTGCAATTTCCACCAGACTGATGTGCTGAGAAATGATTGTTAATAATTTAGAGGCGTGGTGATAGTCCAGGACTCAAGGAGTCACCTGAATGTGCTTCGACCACCTCTCAATTCTGCATCAACCTGCTCCTGCAAGCCCCTAACTGTGGAGTGACCGTGTGAAGGGACCTTTTTAAACATTAACAAGCCCTGCTGTCTGTAGACTTGTATGCTTTTGGTTTTTTGGTTGTTTTGTTTTTTATACATGATATGAACACTTTTCAAAGAAAATTGGGACAGACATCTGTAATGACTTAAAACTGCTCAGTGACCCAGTGGATATTGTGTTAACCTTTTGTTAAAAGCAATTTAGCATTTTTTTAAACTTTTATTTTAAATTTGATTTTAGCGTTTGTGTGCACAGACCTTTTTTTGGAGTTTGTCATAGGCTTATCCTGGAAACATTTGCAATGCAAAACTTTAGCTTTTAAAGAATGTAAGCAAAAAGTTTTTAAGCCAAGTCTCCTTTTGTCTTTTCTGTATTTAAAAGATGTGTACTCTGAAGTAGTTTGTTCCTCTGTATCTTCCACCTGTCGGCGCACACACAATAGTAGCATTCTTAACTTGTATTTGAGAGCATTTTGACATTACCCAAAGCAAGTACACTAGGTTTTAATTTAAAAGGAAACAATGACTTCTCAATTGTATGAACCTGAAATGCCCAAAGTAAAATGTTGACCACAGATCAATTGAAGTGAGTGGAAATGTTGTGTATCTCAATTATTAAATAAGCCAGTAATGTAAGTTAAAATGATCCTTCCACAGTGAACGCAGATAGATGATGGCTGAAAATGAGAATGAAATGTTCAGTGATTCTAACCTGATTGACCCCTTAAAGTGACAGTTACTACATCATCAGATGCAATGTCTATGGGTGAAGAGTGAAAGGCTTTTTTCCTTTTTGTATTTCAGTCATTAAGATGAGATAAGATATAACTTTATCATTCCCCCATGTGGGAAATTTAGGTCAACATAGCAGCACAATGGGATATAAAAGAACCAATGCTGTTTTGTAGAACTAAAACCATTTACACTATACAATCAATTATTTACAGCCAGATATAATCATGCACAAGTCCTTCAGTTTGGTGTTGTGCAGCCTGATGGCTGACGGCACAAATGAGCCTCCAAAGCACTTAGAGGCTCGGAGCTGGATGAGTCTGTGGCTGAAGGAGCTCCTGAGCTGCCTCAGCTCAGCATAGAGAGGATGAGAGGGGTTGTCCATGGTGGTTTTCAGCTTCCCTCTCATGCTCCACTCAGTCACTACCTCCACACTGTCCAGTTCCATCCCCACCACTGAGCTGACCTTCCTCTCCAGCTTGCCCAGTTTGTTGGCGCCACAAGCCCCGATGCCACCTTCCCAGCACAGAAGCAGCGCAGCAGCCTGGTGCAAACATTAAAGGGCCTCAGCATCCTCAGGAAGAACAGTCCTTTCCTGTAGAGGGTCTCAGTTACCTCTTTTCCACCAAAAAAGAAGTAGTTCAGAACTGGTGCTGGTTCACAGTTGGTTCAACTTGCGAACCTTCTCAGAACCTGTTTGTTTTTCCGCTGACTAGAGAGCCCAGCGAACGCTGTCATTATGTCACTGTGTACATGGTAAAAGAACGGTTCTATACCAGCAATGAGTTGGTGCCGCTTTGGAACCAGTTTTCCTGGCCGAGAACTGGTTCTTTGGCTGTTGAAAGACAAAGAACTGGTTTGTGAGCAGGCACCGGCTCTCAAAATGCTTTGTTGAAAAAGGGGCTAGTGTTGTCTGTCCAGTCCAGTTTATTGTTGAGGTGTACCCCCAGACACTGGTAGGTGTCTATTTTAGAGGCCTGTAAAGGTAAAACTATCCAGAAATTTACAAGCAATAACATTTGTTTCATCTGTTTGGTTTGAGCCTAGGACAGTCTATCACTTTTCTCTGCCCTTCCATTTCAGGAGTTACCTAGCCAAACCCCATAGTGATGGTGTCTGCCCCCAACCACTGAAATTGTTTAACCCAAAGGTGGGGTCAAGAGCTGTTATTAGCTATTAACTATTAGGAGATCTGCATAAAAACATTACAAAAATAATACCACAAGTACAATAGTGCAAAAGAATAGGATAATTCAATTTGGACTCTTAAACATCAGGTCTCTCTCTTCTAAAGGTGTACTAGTAAATTAACTAATATCAGATTATGAAATTGATTTATTCTGTCTTACTGAAACCTGGCTAGGTGATGGAGAATATGTAAGCCTAAATGAATCCACCCCTCCCAGTCATATTAATACTCACATTCCTCGAAGCACAGGCCG
>JAPMOB010234374.1:0-14656 GCA_029875015.1 Lepomis gibbosus | reverse complement strand
AGCACCAATCCGGCTCGTTTTTTTTTTCTATAGACAGTACTCACAAAGGTATAACGATCAAGATTAACTTAAAAATTGCCGAGAGTTCTCCTTTAAAGGGACTTCAGTATGCAAGTGCTACACTTCTATTGTGTATTTCAAATGCATGTCTGTTTCTCCAGTACATGTAAACTCTTGAGGTTTGGTTTCATTTGTCAGTCATTAGATATACATTCCAGGTTCTCTTTTGCAGAGATATTTGCATATGTAATGAAAGAAACGCATTATATATTTCCCGCAGGTGTACATGCAGACACACCTGCATTCAGAAATTTTGGAATAGTATTTGTCAGTGTTGTTGATCCAGGCTGATCCAGCTTGCAACACAAACACAAACACTGCATCTTATAAAATCCTCAAATGTCCTTCAAAGCAGCCGGAGATAAATCACCAAAAAGGGATTACAGCCCATCAGTGACATAAGCTTAGCGCCCATAGCAACAAGTTTCGCATTTTAGAGGCCCACAGATTCTTAATGTGTCATAGATTATTTAATAAATCAAGGTATTTTTAGAACATTTTAATGAAAAGGGTTGATAAGTGATAGCTTAACAGAGGAGGCGGTCTGCGACACCACTTATCCCCCATTTACAATACTGTCCTTTCATCACTTCCCAAGAAACAAACAAAAGTCTTCTGGGCTCAGGTGAAGATGCCTCGGATGATTCCAACGACTGTAACGTCTGCTGTTACAACACCCAGGAGCACTAACAAACCAAGGGTATCAATCATCTTGACAAACGACCCCACAAAGGTTAAATAGCTGAGTTTCCCTACCAGTCAGTCAGAACTAAAGAACCATATGTCTTTCATAACACTTATTGTACTATTGTATTGTTTTGAGGTTATGTCTCTTTGCAGTAAGGAAGCACACAATGCTAAAACAGCACTCAAGTAATCATGAATCTTTGCATATATTTTTTGTGCCCACACTCTGATGCATGTATGTGTCCTGTAACTGAACAATAAAAATTATTTTACCAGGCTGTAAGAAAGTATACTCTGACCTCCTTTCCTGTAACGGAATATTTCACAGATGTATAAACCACCAAGCTTTTGGCAAAAAATCCTCTTACTTTCTATTTGTGTAATCATATGAAAAGACCATTAGATCACTGATGTGTAACTGTGACTATAAGCCCTTATCTTTGTTTACTTCGCCCTGTGAGATTGATCCATATCAATCCCTCCCCCAACAATCCCGGTATCCCGCGCCAGATATCGACAAATGGATTGTGACTCGCAGTGCTATTAAAGTTGAATGTTGTTGCGGATGTGAGGTTACAAACACAAATAAATCTGGGATTCTGAAGCTGGATTTACCACTAAAATCTGATTTTTAACCCTGTTTGACCTCGATTTTGATGGTGTTTTGCCACGTTGAGCTGATGATTTGAAAACCAGGTCTGTGTCACGATGGGGGTTATAATAAGATTTGTCTGGTTGCGTATGTCTAAATCCAGCCTGGAGCTGTTATGGGCTTCCTACTCTGGTCACCCTAGTGTCCAATTATACTCCTACCACTGCTAATATCACTATAGAGAACAGCAGAGAGCAGGGAAGGAGTGGGTTAGTGTGATGGAAGTCCAATATGGGCTGTTAATGTTTGGATGTGTAGGTGATGAAGAGTGACCTAGTTTGGTATTTGTTTGTGTGCAGCGTGTGGAGAGGGGCTAAAACACATGGCAAAACTAATGCAGTGAAATGCAATTAATGCAATGCTCTGTTTATCATGTTATAATGCCCAGGTGTAAAACTATTTTAGAGGGGTGTAGATTCAACTTTATGGTAATCTAAGTGGAAGTGTTACATTGTTTTTATGTGTTTCTAATGTTTCATCTACCCTCATTGATGTAAACGTCTTATCAGTGAGGGCAGGATAGATAGAAGGAGGTGAGACTGCAGAGCAAGGATTTGTGGCACAACTTCCTACAATCCTACTTCCAAGGTGCAGGGAGAAGGGAAATAGTCTGAAGATGCTAAAACTCGTGTAAGTTATAACTGGCCATTCCCACCTTGAAGACCATAAAGATAGGGAGATACCTTTGAAAAATTAGAATAAAAATAGTAAGTAGACCTTTTAGTTTAGTTCAGTTCTGAAATTATGTCACAGACTGCGTTACTTTAGCTAGGTGTGCTTAATAAACTGTGGGCACAAACTATGTATGTACCCACCTGTATGTGTGTGTGCTTTCTCACACAGGCTTAAACAGAGAATCAATGTACCACTGGGCCTGCAAGCTTAGGATGCCCTCCTTGATTGCCAGAGGGAGGCCAGTATGTGCTGCACAGGAGGAATACTGGATCTGTTGTGATCAGTTGCTGTGGAGCTGTAAAGCTTTGTTGATGCAACATTGGAACCAGAACAGTGGAGCTTTCTATTGATGTAATTATAATGCAATAGTATATGATATTGTTGAAGATATTTCTACTGCTGTCATACTGCTATCATTATTAGTTTGATGGGTACTGTTAGTCTGGTAAGAACATTTTAGAAGCAATAATTAATCAAGATGAAAAAGGCTCAGAGTGGGAACAAGAGTTATGTGGGAACATGTGCTATGTTCAGGTCATTTTTTTCAGTATTCTCACTAACATGAGCTCTGAGCTACTCAGATTAATTCTGTCACTCCTTTGTTGTGAAGGCACACACTCAGGTTTAATCTCCTCAAGAATGATTTCAGACCCTGATTGTTTGCTTTCACTCTCTCTTTCTTTTGCTTGCATCACTTCCTCACTCAATTTCTTTCACTCTGTCACTCGCTGACTGAAACATCAACTGTGTTCTTCAATTTCCAACCGGACAAAGAATACAACCTGACTTTGAACAGAACCTTCTCTCTCTCTCTCTCTCTCTCTCTCTCTCTCTCTCTCTCTCTCTCACACACCAACACATACACACACAAACATACACACAGACACACAAAGGCATCCCTTCTCTCATTCCATCCCCTGGTTGTTGTCACTGTGATCATGCATATTCATGTAAAGCCCCACGGCTGATTATCAGTGTTTATTACATTGCCAAAACTTTCTTTCACCCTCTGTCTCACTCAGAAAGTAATGGAAACACAGCTATAATGCATGTGTGCGTGCAGACACACACAGAGGAAAGTGTTCTCCTCATTGATACAGCTAAGGAAAGTCACAAAAGCATTAAATGAAAATTCCCCAAATGGATCTTGGTATCATGTTAGAATGGAGCTTTAGAGAAGCAATATTTTCATATTGCCTTTATGATATTAAAAATACCAAGATACCTACAAAAGAGACAGCTTAATGCAATACTTCCCTAATAATACAGAAGTGTAACACTTTTCAAAACCCTATATCATAGTTATTATAGGGTTTCAATTAATCATCACCATTGATGTCAAACAAAACAAGGTAGTTACACCTCCATCCATCCATCCATCCATCCATCGTCAACCACTTATCCTGCGTACAGGGTCACGGGGTAGTTACACCTAACTGACGAAATTATGTGTTAAGGAAGTGTGCAGTATTATTTTAATCTGTTATGTTTTTAAAAATCTACTTTTAGTTTGCAGGAAATGCCATGACTGTTAAAAAAAACTCACTTGCTGTAGGCAGAGCCTAGCGGCATGAGTCACACTGTTGATTTCTTTGTACAACAGCCTTTTTTTCCCTCCATGTCTCTAACAATAGCACCGTTTTACAGTGACCTCAGTTGTTCACTGATCTTCTGCCTACCTTTTGTTTCTCTTTCTTGTTTTTGACTGCTCACCGGAGGATAATCATATAAATTACGCTTACCTTGTATCCTGGGTCACTTCTCCAGGGAGGGGATCAGAGGAACCACCTTTATGATATGACTCAATTTACTATATGACTCACCTCTACACCAGCTCAGGTAAAGCTGAGGGCTACCCCACTGTTGTTTCAGATTGGTGGATTTATTCGTGTCTTCAGCCAGCATACAGTGCAAGTGCTTGGCTGCTACTTATCATGCAGAGAAAGCTTGTTACACATGGTCTCACATTCCAGTGAACAATTGTCTTGATTTTCTTATGAACACTTTTCTCTGCCAAAAACTGCGACTTCTCACTTATTTCATGACCTGCATGTAATGTAACTTGATTGCCGCGCAACAGACCATTCTGTTGTTAAATGAGTTCTGACCTGTCTCACAATCGCTTTCTTTATCTCTCACAGGCTTATTCCATTCTGGACTGCATGCTGTGAGTCCTTATGCTCAGGTTGGTCTGCTGTAAAGACTAGATTTTCAAAAGGTTTGCCACTGTGATATCAGTGATATCAGTGATCAAATACTAATGCGCACACACACACACACACACACAGACACACACACACATAGTCAAGCCGTCTATCCTGACAGATAATGAGATCGAATTGAATCGTAAATGGGCACAGACGGTGAGATGTAGTAGAAAGTAGAGGAAAACCTGGATGGATTTTTGGTTGATAGATTGATATTTAACCTGCAAAAAAAGAACATACTCTTCTTTGGCCTCCAATTCTTGTTCAATCTCCCGACACTACGCACCCCTCATCTCCTCATTCACTCTGTCTCCCTCAATTTTTCACCCTGTCTTGTTTGTACTCATTCCTCTCCAGCACTTTAGCAGCAGACTGATACGTATCAACATGGATACAAAACAGGAAGCACAAGATAAATTCCCAACTTCAGGAATTACTGCTAATTAACAATAGTCAGCTAACTAAGAGGTTTACTCCCAGTGAATTAAGGTTTGTTAGAACACATAAGCTGAACTGAGAGTGAAATGAAACACTATAGGTTTTAAGCCAGTGGAATGTGCTTCTCTAATCATAGCTAAGGAAAGATGTGCAGTCAGAAAAAGCTTTTCTTTGCAATTTTATTTTTGACTTTGGAGCAGGGTGGCCAGATCCGGGAGAGAAACAAACAACTGCAGTCTTTCAAAAGAAGAATAAACCGAGTAACTTGGAACGTGATAAAACACCAAATCTTACTTACCAAATTAAATGATGTGTTTTAATCTTTCAGTGCACATAGCAGTACTTATTTTACTAAATAACTTTGTAATGTAATACCTCCTTAAATAGGAAAGTCCTAATTATATTAGAAATGTTACAGCAGTGATTACATGGGCTGCTAATTACACAAACCAGTCTGAGCTGGTGGTCTATTCGAACTTTAACCACTTTGGTGTCATTCACAGTGACATAAAAATTGGCATTCTTCCCCTCAGAGAACCTGTCCCAGTGTCTGCATGCATCAGTATGCATTGTGTGGGTGTCTGTCAACAGTGAACACTCAGACCAACCCAGCTTTGGGAGTGGGTGTGTATATCTGACTGTTAGCCTAAGCTCCTTATGTATGCCTAGTAAACTCAAGTGTTTCTGCTTTACTGACAATTTTTCAGAAACAATAGGCAAAGCACGTACTGCCAGTAACCACTGCAGGTCTTGTTGTCAACAAATCTGTATTACATGTAAAGGATAAAAACTTTGCTGCATCATCAAAGGTGCATAATGTTGGATGTGTCATATTTTGGCAGGGGTGAAAAGTATTATTCCTCTGCTCTTTTCCATGAAGGATTGATAAATAAAAATGAATGAAAATTAACATCAACAAACTATAGCTTCATTCATATTGACTGATTTAATACCCCACAAACATATTTATTAACTTATATTGGATTGCATTAGCATCTTCAGCATCCCTCAGTACATTATGTCAAATCTTTACCTTGAATTTGTTCACAGATTATGTTCATAAGGGCATTTCCATTAAGGATTTTTTCCCTGACAAAAGCTGTTAATTAAATCATCAAAAACAAAGACGGAGGCTAGCTGAAGAGCAGTAATCACTTGTAAAATATTAAGCATATAATCAGTGTGTAATACATACTGTTTTCTGGTGTCAACATTAAACCTGGATAGTTATATTCATTAGGTTATTCCGTGCAATTGTGTCCAGGGAGATTATGCTAGCTCTTTCTGCTAATATAAGATGACACCCACACTCCAAGCTTCTCATATTACTACATGAGTCATGTTGTCCTTGCTATTTTGGTCTCAGCAGTGTGGTTTTGTGAGTGTGCATGCGGCAAAAGTTGCACTTTAGAAAATTTGGCTCCTGTACATTCCTGTGTCTTCTTAGAGAGCATCTCAATTCTCTCCACATTCCAACATGTAGAATGTATGTGCAGAGTACATACGGTGAACATGATCAGATTTTGAGAATCAAACAAAAAATAAAATCAACAGACCTGGCTATGAGTGTTGCATGAAAAATCATTGTTCTAAGAGATAGATGCAGGTTAAAGAGATTACAGTGAGTTCATCATTCACCAGAATGCGCACAGCAGAGGAAGGCAAAGTGCTAAATATTTTAAATATCCATATTCACAGCTGCTTCTGATTTAATGAAAATGGATATGCAATAAGTTTGAGATAAGAACATGTGAAATGGAGAGGGGTTAAGGTACAAAGCCAACAATAGATATCGAAAAATAAGAAGAAGAGAAAAAGTGAAGTACAGGAGATAGCAAACAAAGCGGATGGTAAAGACAAGAATGAAGTAAAGAGAGAAAATAAAGCACTGGAGCTTTCAACAGTATGATGTGATACACTGAAACAAAGAGTAACAAGAGAGATTCTCATATCACTCATGAGAATGCTGAAGGACTTCAGAGATCAGCGGTGTATTTTCTCAATGTGCTTGCCCAAGTAGAACAAGTGTAAGTATGAGTACATTAATGCGTGTATATAGACAGTGGAGATGAGCAGTAAGGGATCAAAGAGGACCAAAAAGCGTTTAGGGCAAGGGGTGGTTTAGTTGGAGAGGCAGAATGTACTGTAAAGTGTTTATGGGGGAAAAAATTGACTCAATGGGGGCAATTATACTAAGAAAAAAGTGATGATGTTCTCTGCTTTGCTTCCTAAAATATGCGTCCTTAATTATCATCGTCATCTATGGGAAATTGTGTGTGTGTGTGTGTGTAGGTGTGTGTGTGTGTGTGTGTGTGTGTGTGTGTTTGTGAGAGAGAAAGAGACAGAGAATGGACTATAAATGTGTTGGAGAGGTAGGTGACACGGTGAAGAGAGGAGTCAGAAGCTACTTAGCCAGTAGTTGAAGACATGCGTTCTCTTTTCGTCTTCATTTCTTCTCATTCTCTCTTATTTTTCTGCAACATTGCTTTTACTACTCTCTCTCGTCAGTCAGTTGCTTAGATACTAACAAAAGTCAGTGACTTTCAAAAAAGATACTAATCTACAGTAATTTCTGCTTCTATTGAGAGGAGTGATCCCCCTGCCTACATACTAGTGTATCTCAGCATAATCTTTTTTACAGGTCAGCCAGGCCTCTTTGCTCAGCCGTCTATTTACTCAACCAGCTAGCAAGCCTTCCAGTAAGTATGTCAGTCTGTCATCTGTCTGTCAGTCAAATTTCCCATATTTCTGCCCATGTTTTTGTCTTATTGGCTTGTACACAATTGCAACAAAGTACAAAGAACACTATAATCCACATGATCTACCGGCAAAAGGCTGGGGATCAAATTGCCATTTGCTTTGGTAGTCACCAGAGATTGGGTTTTTAGCCTTGTGTTCAAGAGTGCAAGAGCAGGAAGAGTGCTTGATATGGAAAAGCAATTACTGGCCTTCATGACTGTAGTAAGTATAATGCTGACAGGGAACCAAATGCTGCAATCGATTCCTCAGGCCAAATTCACAAAGGGTTCCCCTAATATTAATTTAAGACACTGATCAGTGTAACTTCACCACATACTGCATGTCCTGGTGTTTGTACGAGCCATTCTTAGCAAAGCTTCACCCTACCCAGTCAACATGACTGGTGCAGAGACTGGAATGCAACGCGGTCATCATGGACAGAAATTATATATCATCAACATATATGTGTGTGTTTTCCAGATATATAAACTTTGTATTGATAGTGAGGCATCTGGCATTCGAGCTTGGAATACTCCACATAGCAGTTCAGAGGCCAGACTGTATCAAAGTAATGGGACAGCTGATTTCTTGTGCAAGGGCCATGCCAGATTTCTGCTGCCTGAAAACCAGAAGCACAGCAGCAAAGGCAGTAGGCCTTTTTCACATTTTTTCTTGTCATAATGGCAAAAACATGTGTCAACCCAAACATGACAGTTTTAGCAGTTGTGCTATTTTGCATAAAATGTGTACAGCCCAAAAGCAAAGACTGACTTATTTAAAAAAAGAAACATAAACGTAATTAAATTGTATTGAAAATGAAATAAAGTCCTTGATCAAATTAAATTAAGCCATATATAAAGAAGTGATTGGAAAAATTATAAAATATTGTAAGATCAAGCAACGTTCAGTATATTTAGTAATATCATTTACTATACATTTATTAGTATTTAATGCAAATGATACTAGAATATCGTCTACAACAAGAAATATAGGTATGCATAGACTTCGAGTGAAGTGTCATGCAATTTAAAAAATGTGCCATGCACGTAACAGAAATAAACACAGAAAGTCATGAAACAGGGAATTCAGTGTGGAAAGAGAGAGGACTTAGAGGACCTGGCAACAGATATTGTGAAGCTGTGAGCTGTGGGCTCATTGTGTGGGAATGGTGAGTGTCGGGTTGATCCCAAGGGTGGGCCCTAGGTAGGCTGGGATCGGTACACTCATAAACCATTGAACGAGAGAATGCACTCCCTGCTAGTACTCAATGTTGACTTAGGCAGGAAAAACAAATGCAAATGCAGGTGAGTGGCCATAGCTCACCAAGGAGAAATTAGTTTCTTGTACTGTTGAATGTCGGCAGTGTAGGATGTAAGACACATGGAAGTCAGTTTGCTGTCTTTGTTTGAAGTCTGTTTGAGTGGTTGTGGCTGGACATGAGTGGTGTTGACATTACATGACTGGTTCTTGGTCTCCCTCATCTTGGCTAATTAAAAAAAATCAATTTCTAATTTCTAACCTTATTTAATGTAAAAAAAAAAAAGACAAAAACCCTTTAATGGTACTTTTATTTAAAGCCCCCCTCCTGTGTATTTTGACATTTCTATGATATTTCATATTTTTCTGAGCCATTCCCTTACAACATTGATTACCCACATAGTTCGCCAAATATTTTTTGACAAATAGCTTAATTTTGTGCTCAAAGTTTCAAAAGTTGCTTATTTGTTAAAACAGGGTGGTGACGTATGACTATAGTAAATTCCATAAGTCATACGTCATTCTCCAAGCTTGCAGGCGCACTGTAATTCCTCATTAAAAAAATGTCACGCCTTGTTGAGTCGGAGCATCAAACCGTTAAACATCGTTGTGAGCTAGCTAACCAATTTATCACGTAATTTACTTAGAACTTACAGTAGGTATGTTCATTATGGCATCTGTGCGTGCGGTGTTGGAGGACAGATGACAGAAAACGCAGTGCTCTTTCACCTGCCAACGTCTTATATACAGTCTGCAACATGCATTTTACTGACGGCCGTTTTACCAATGCATCGGTGGAGGCACCACCCACACGCGGTAAAGTAAGCGCACTATAAATGTAGTGGGAGTTATCGTGTGCAGTGTGTCGACTGTGTGATTGATAACAGCTAACATGTTCTCCTACTTAATTCTTATAAATAAACTCCCATTTGTACACATGCAATAATCAATACCACCCTTGGGGAAACCCTGCCCAGTAAACAGACATCTTCTGAAAAACAGGTTTAATATTGTGCGCCTGATATAATGATATGCATATATACAGTGGCAAAAAAAGCATGTGAACCTTTTGGAATTTCATGGTTTTCTGCGGTCTTTTCAAAATCTTTTCTTCATCTTAGTCAAGGGTATTGACAAGGATAATGTGTCTAAAAAAAACAAACAAAACCTCTCTGATTCCTCAAGTCTTTATTGAGAACAACCAAAAAAAAAAACTAGCTAATTTGAGTCAGGTTTTAGCATACCCAGAGTTTTGTTAATTGATAACAGACGCCCCCCGTACCTTGGGCAACGGTATTACTGATTGAACAAATTTCGCTGGTTTAACTCCGAAACGCGCCGATGTTGTTTCTTCGAGTCTAAGCGGGCACCATCTTGATTATTGCGCAATACCTGCAAGCTGCCGACCTGCTGTCGTCTTTTCTGCAGAGAGGAAACATAACGCTTGAGAACATAAAGTGTTTTTTGGCATTTTGTGGCCGGTCCGTTGGAGATATATAGACATATAGGGTACCAAATGAAAGGTCTGCTCAAGCCGGATCGATTGATACACCCCCCTCACTGTGGGATGTTCTCAATCTACAGGCCTGTAAAGCATGGGGGTACTTTTGGTGACAGGAATGTTGAGGAATACTTCTGTTTTTTATCAATATTTCAATGTTTTTTCATTTGGAACTTGGTTGTATGGACAGAAAAAGTGTTTTAAAGATATCTATCAATAAAAGTCAACATTTTAACAATAAATATTGCCAAAATATGGAAATTCGCCTAGTATATTTGAAAATGTTGTATGATAACTATTGTATTTTAGTTTATTTTCAGATTTACAGTTACAATTCAATCTTGGTGTATTAGAAGATATCAGTTGCATTAAAAGTTTCCTCAGGATGGTTTTGATGGTTTATTGCATTAAATTATAGTTGTTTTTTTTTTACCAGGCATGGATAAAAATATCTGATTTTTTCTTTATTGCACCTCCATGTAGTCTGTAAAAGTAAAATAAATATATTAATACACAATGAATTTATATTCCTTAGCTTCTGACTTTTTAAAAGGAGACCAGAATTATGCATCTACGCCAAATGGTTGAGGAGTTATTCCTGATTCATTTTGGGTATGTAATTTTAGGCGTTTTTTCTGGAAAAAGGTGCCTGCTCGCAACAGGTTAAGAAAATGAGTTTGGAGGTGTTGTAAGGGACCAAGCTGTCAGGCATGAGGTAAATTTCCAAAAAATATATTTTTTAGTTACAAAGCACAAAAAAATAGAAAATTCTGGGCCCATAATAGAGGTCAACTAAACAGAATTTAACTAAAGTAACATAACCGTAACATAAGCTGAACAAAACAGACCTAACAAGACTGAGACATGGGGGAATCTTATATAGTGGCTGATCAGGCCATTCTGACACAAAGGGGGCAGACAAATACATAATATATAAACAAACCACAATAACTACAACACATGTTAAACCAACGCTACCTAATATGAACTAAGTGTAAATCAATCAAATAATCATAACAACAAAGTATAACTAGCAAAGAGAAGAACACAACTCAAAAATGGAACACTGCAACCCCCATGATATGGGAAAACATGGCACAGTCCAATTATCTATTCCCTACTTCAACAGCTTAGAGTGAGTTTCAAGTCCTTTTGTCTGTCAACCAGCCAGAGACCACCAGCAGCAAATCCCCAGGAACCGGTAAGTCAAAAAAAAGGTATAAATTTCACAGAACATAACTCAAAAATAATGAACCTGAAATTAGCTAAATTGACAGTTAACTAAACATGTGCACCCAAATAGAAACAAAGTGAAATAACTAATAAAACTGTTTTTAAAACTAAAGTGTATGTCCAGTTATTTATTTTGTAAAAAGAATTACCACCGTGAGTTGTTTCCATGTGTGGCTGCTAGTGCGGCCATCACGGGTGTGGACTACAGCTGCTTTGACTGATATAACCCCCTCAAACTTTTGGAGTTTGCTCTGCACAAGAAGCACTCCCTTATATGAGCCATGCCCCACCAAAATGAGCTTTCAGAGGATCTGCGATCAAGAATTGTTGATTTACATAAAGCTGGCAAAGGTTGCAAAGTGATTTCAAAGACTTTAGAAATTCACCAAATGGAGACACTATGGGAAGACAAATCAATGCGATAAAGAAACAACCACGAATGAAAGCCAAAGATTTCAAGGCATGAGTCTGCAATACGTGAAACATTGAACAAGCAGGTTATCTTCGGGAGGACACGTGAAGAAAGCCACTGCTTACTAAAAAGAACATTGCTGCACATCTGACATTTGCAAAAGATAACATCACTCCACAGCGGCATTGGCAAAATGTTTTGTGGCCTGATGAAACTAAGATTTAACTATTTAGACAAACCACACAGCACTACATCTGGTTTAGAAAGGGCACGGCATATCATGAAAACATCATCCCAACCGCACAGTATGGTGGAGGAAACATCATGATTTGGGCGTGTTTTGCTGCATCTGGGCTGGGCCAGCTTGTAATCATTGAGCGAAGATGAATTCCCAAATATATCAGACAGTTATTCATGATAATGTAAGAATATCTGTATGTCAGCTAAAATTGTGTAGAAGTTGGATGATGCAACAGGCCAACTACCCAAAACACTGGAGCAAGTCCACAACAGAATGGCTTCAGAAAAACAAAATCTGCCTTTTGGAGTCAGAGGCCAGACCTCAACCCAATAGAAATTCTATGGAGTAACTTGAAGAGAGCCATACACATGAAATATCCAAATGTGACAGAGCTAAAGCAGTTCAATAAAGACATGATGAATGAGTATTTATTTTGTATCATTTTAGACACATATTTGTCAATAGGCCTACCCCTGACTTAGATGAAGATCAGATCACATTTCACAAATTTATGCAAAAAACATGAAATTCCGAAAGGTTCACAAACTGTTTCTTGCCACAGTATATATGGTAAATATCCACTGTATCGTTTGAATGTCAGTTAAAACATTAGTAAAGTGGTAGACACAACCATTCCTTATGTTTTTTGCCAAATCCTATTTATATTCTTACCGAAGGCCTTCTTGGACATGGATTATGGAAAGTGATGCAGTGTAATATATTAATCCTTTTTATGTATTGGGCAATGCACACATACATGTGTACACCCAAATGGTGGCCCACATATGAACACAGACAAACTCAATACCTTTCTCAAAACCCCATACTGAATGCATAGCTGACTGCAGATTTACTGGCACAAATATGCTGTTGAAGAACATAAAAAAACACACAAACGCACACAGGCATTTCCCCACAGACACACATTACATTACAGTACAAACACTGACATACATCTGTCCTTGCATGTCACTTGAAGCGCTTAATCTCCTTAGTGCGTAAAAGCAGAGTCTTTGTAATTCGATATGCTACAAGAGAGTGACAGCGTAGACATCACAACAAAGATCCCAGCAACAGCTGATGTCTTTGATTCTTCATGTTTGACCTTTTCAATTTTTGTTACAGGCAAATTACTGTAATTGTGTCCTTTAACCTTAGTCTGTGATTCAAATATAAACCCATCTGTGAAAATTCAAAATGTGATTTGCTAACACTCCCACATTACAATAGTTGGCTTTCAGTTGAAACTAGTCAATCAATTTGTATTTGTCACTATACATATGCCATTTCTACTGTCAGAAAATACTATTTGGCCACTGATACTGATGACTGTCAGACCGCTTTTTCAATTACTGCTCCCAGACCATGTAGTCCCAGCTCAGGGGAGAGCAAATCCCACCATTCTGACACAGATGACTAGACTACTCTCCTGGCTTACCTCACCAGCCCCATCGATGGTGAGGTAGGAATGCAGCCACAGGGATATGCTGCTGCTCCTCCTCATAGGACGCCCTACTAATCCCATAGAATGACAAACAGACATCTGTCAGGTGACACTCACTTTTGCTTCCGCTGGCTCCGCAAGGACTATCCCACAAAGGCCACTGATACTTCATTGGCACCAACTGGATGATGCGCATGATAGCCCTTTCAACTTCAGGACCCGATGACCAGATGGTGGGACAGACTGGTAGAAAGATGGTTATGAGGCTTCTGTAGCCTCTAATCATCTCAGAGGATGTAGCTTGGAATACTGTTGATCTGTTGTGCATTATACACAGAGGTGTTTCTGTTATTTAGCCTACCCTAATTGATATAAATGGGGCAGTCATAATAGAAATGCCTGTCAGTATAACACAATTCAATTCACCATGCCACAAACTGCAGCCTCCAAAATGACCATACAGTATATTCGACAACTCCCTAAAATAGTTTCAACAAAAAAATATTATCTAAGACAGTTGTATTAGAATGCATTTTTTAACTAGGTGCACTTAATAAAAACTGGCAACTGATCAGGTGTGGTGGAGTTGCTCATTTTTAATGATTTGAATGGATAAAACATTGATCCTATGTGCATGTCCTGATTAGGGAAGCTAGTTTTGTCGATTTTTAGTATTTTGATGGAAAATGTGAATTAATGAACATGGACAGCAGTGTTGGGAGTAACGGCGTTTAAGTATAACGGCATTATTTTTTCAGTAACGAAGTAATCTAATTACTTTTCCCATTGTTTCAACGCCGTTAACGTTACTGGACGTTAGATGCGGTGTGTTACTATGTATTGATTGAATAAACTGTGTAATCCGAACGAACCCCTGGCTCACACAGCTAGTGAGGAGGTGGTTTGCCCTCTCCATATCAGGTTCTCTGGGCGCAACGTGGCGCTCACCTGTTCCCGTTCTCGCCTGCCTGCTAAATTTTGTCCGTCGGCGGAGAGAGACGACGGACGCTCGGGTACCTTTCAAGCAGAAGTGAGCTGAATGTAGCTCGTCAATGTCACTTGGTGTGAACCGACCAATCACAGCCTGGATGGGGCGGGACATTTAAAAAT
>JAPMOB010234373.1:5810-25572 GCA_029875015.1 Lepomis gibbosus | reverse complement strand
TTGATAATTTCATGAAACAAGCACTTCATTTGAAGCATACTTATGCTTTAAGAGCTCCTGCTGTTAGTTTTAGTCATGCCAGACTACCTTGGTAATGGATCTACAACAGTTTCTTTCTCTCTGTGCAGGGGTGGAGGTCTTGGTCTGGTCCTGGCTAGCGCTGGCTTTGGCATGCTCACAGCACCCATCATGGAGCTACACAACCAGAAGGGCTATTTCCTGCATCACGTGATCTTTGCCTGCTGCACCCTCCTGTGCATCATCTGCCTCCTGCTGCTGCCTGAGCCGCGGGGCCAGCCACTGCCGGAGAGCCTGGCTGACGGAGAGACCTTTACCCGTCAGACCCTGCTCCATCCAGGAGAGCAGCACCTCCTTCTCGCCAAGGGTGACGGGGATTACTCCCGCGTCCATGACACGCCGTTACACCTCTCAGCCACTGGCGGCGCTACAGTGGCAGTAGCCACCGCTCTGGCAGCGGTCCCCGCCACATATGCCCTGGCGACTGGCGGCGAAGTTATTGGAAATTGTGCCATAGCCAATGGAGTGTGAGCATCATAGCATTAGTCCGCAACTGTGGTACTAATGGCTCAAGCATTAACCTGACTGAACTGTCCTTGAACTTGTCAAAAAACTTTTAAGGGAAAAATAGAAGTGTTCGGATGAACCAGATGAACTCTTGTGATGGTGAATTTGAGATGGTGACGATAGTAAATTTGTGTAGTTTATAGTGACTATGATTCATTCAGGAGTTGCCAAAAATACTGTACTGGACTATGTTTATCTGAAGTCAGTGTGTGTTAAATAATACGAGTCTTCAGTGGTGTTGGTAATTTTCTTGCACTGCCGTCTGCTCCAACGCTAATGATTTACAGGAAAAGGATGCAGATGCAGGCAAGTGTAGAGGCAAAGTAGAGCAGACTAGCTTTCAATAATGTGTGCTCTGTGAGTTTTCTGTTTGTAGTTTTTACTCGTTGAGAGAGGATTTTACTGCATCTTATAATTCTTTATAAGTTACTTTGCACTAAATGTCAGAGACACAATCAAGTGTTTGTGATTTTCAGCCAACACATTAGAGATCCAGGGATTGGCTAAACCACTACCACTCTTTTTGCATGAAAGGGCACAAATAGTTTTACATGTTTGTTTCTTCTTATTTGTGGTCCCTCTACTAGAAGTCCAATGTGGCACTTTATCCTCAGAGGTCAGTGTAGACACTGATTTTTAAAGAAAGCATTACTACAGTTGGTGTTGGTATATGATGGTTGTCTGACCTGACAAACAGCCGGAGACCTTGGCAGACTGTATGTGTAGCCTATAGACTGTGGGTAATGCTAAACAAATCTGAGAGTTGAATGGACATTAGAGTGACTGGTCAGTGTACTACTGTATGTCTAATGAAGCAGCTCAGCATTTAAATGGCTTTATCATGATGGCTCTGTTTTTTTAAAACAAAACAGGGAATGTAATTTAAGAAAACCAGTATTTATTTTGTCATGCTGCCAAGGGCAATTTGTTGCTTGAAATACCTCCCTAATTAGCAAATATTTCCATTCTCACTCCTTGTTCTCTGTACTGTGGTACTGTTGTAATCCTACTCCTAGGATGTGTAACTCTAGCCAGAAAGCACAATATTTCATAGTTTTTTTTAAAACAAAATACACGTTTGTGAAGATTAGAATAGAGCAGCGTAATCTGCATAGACCTGGGCTAGTTGTGATTAGTGTACATTTATACACTTTACTATATAAGTATCCCTTAGGACTGCATTAAATTGTAAGGTATGTATACATGTGCCATTCATTTATAATGTATGGACCACCAGCCTTTTACAGGATATAAGCACATTGCCTACATAAACCATCCTGTAAACCAATTTTGTGCAAACGTACCTAAATCCACAGATCCAAACATCCTTCATTTTTCAAATCCTATTTAGTGAACAGCACAAATTTTTAACACCCTGTATGGTTTACTAGTTTGTATGTTTTCAACAGTTAAACACTAGGAGAAAAAGAAAAAAAAAATAACTCAACCACTAATGCTTTTTTCTAAGTGTTATTTTTTTAATATGATGCATTTGTACAAAAAGCCATAGGCCTACATGTTTTGATAATAAACCACTTAATTTATTACGTCAATAAAACAACACTTGATGTGACTGTTTGTGGTTATTGTGTTGGTGTACGATTACAGTATCGGATGGAGAATGTCAAGTCCAAAAGGAGACCAGAAGAAGCACTTGCTTTTCTTCCTACACGTGCTCAGTTTTACACAAAAAGAGAGATCAATAAACAATCAAAAGTGTTCAGGGTGAAGCTCCAACTCCTTTTTTATCCTGTTCTCCACCAGAAGACTGAGGTTGGAGTCTGTCATTGGAAGACTGTAACTCACAAAGACTTGCTTTTTGGTCTTCTTTGCTGCAAAACAGACAGAAACAGACACACTTTTTCACTTTTAGTTTAACATACAAAATGGTTTGCTATAGTATACAATTACACTAAAGTCATCAGGAAGCTGTGGTGACCCAAGACAAATGTTTGCTTTCTGTCACTATTTTTAGGTTAATGGACCGTGTCAGTGTTTTTGCATCTTTTAGCTAATCACTACAATGCCTATTTTTCAACACCAACCATTTTCCAAAGCATAACAAAGGATATTTTGCACACATATAACATATATAACTATTATTCTTGTCAAACTTGTGTTAAATTTTTATGGCTACAAAGTAAGTAAGCTATTATTTTATAAATCATTTTCCAATACTAACACATGTGCTTTACAGCAATCAAGGCAAAACATTGACTTGTCAAATAAAAATTAGTATCACACACAGTGGTTTACAATCAATAAGTAAGACATAAACAAGTCAATATAATCACTTGATAGCAAAAATGTATGACAGTGTATTAGAGCCATGGTAGATTTTCTTTTTAAATTCAGAGACTGAAGTCCTAAATTTTTGAGAAAAAACCCTGTGCAGACATAAGAGAAGAGGTGGAGCTTTCAGACAGGCCGATATGAGGAACTGCAACAGAGAATGTGTCATATCTTAGTCATTTATAAATGTCTGCAGTTCTTCCCCAATTCTTTATGCTTTTGGTCTTTAAACAGCAACATCATCATCATCTCATAATACTGGTCAGTGAAAGTAGCTTATATGTGACCGCTGCATTAAGATGTGCATACCCCACTTTTAAAAGAGTGCGGAGCATTTAACATCAGAAGCCTTTCTGAAAAATAGAATTTTCTGAGTTTATGTCTAGTAAAGTTATGACTTTGTAATTATCTACAATGGCCCTAATAAGAAGTCATAAAAAAAGAGATTTTCAGCTTTTAATAATGTATTAGAACTTTCTACATTAGCAGCAAAAGATATATAAATTCATGCAAAGTCATACACCATTACCTAATCTCTGTGCCAAGGAATTTGGAGCAGTATTTGATGGGTCCCCCAAGACTAATGTAGATAGAGGCATTGAATCCTGCAGACCAAAAAAACAATAAGAGAAAAAACATTTAGCTCTGACATCCAAAAGAATGTCTTAATACCTGTGACTGTCCAGGTGTTTCAAAAAGGTTTTCAAACTAAAGGTAATACATCCCAAACAGCTTTGTTGTCTCTGTCATTGGTGGTGTAGTTAAATGATGTCAACTAACTGTACTGTAGGCCCATTAATCAACCCGGTGGCCCTGTGATGGAATACTACAAAATCAGAGGGAACTTGCGATTAGATTATGACCCTGGTCAGGCTGGTCCCACTATGCAACAGATCTTCAAGACAAAGTGACAAAGCCTTCTTCTTAAAAGGGTCGACTCATTCAAATCACAGTAATCTTTTCCCAAGTTTCCCTTGTTGTATTTTGCAATGGATGCTGAAGGTGAGCAATATGTATAAAATCCTGATGGAATATGTAATTTTTATGTCCCATTATTAATATTAGAGTCTTATTTTATCACACTATACTTTCCAGTGAAAGCATGTTTTAATTTCCACAATAAAATATTATTATTATTTTAATCTACCTGCTCGGCCTCAGTAGCTCAGGGGGCAAGTCTGGACTTAAAATTATTTTTTTTTTCCCCTCAGGTGATCAGGAAAGACAAATAAAATGTTACTATAAATCAAAATAACAGTATGATGTTTTTCCTGACCACAACACCTTTATTGAGAAAACATTGCTAAAACTCAGGATTTCCATTTTACATTCAAAAGACTTCAATTAACACAATTTAAACAGTGAATATTTTACTGTGCAAAATATTTTAAAGGAATTATAATAGATCTTTTACACAAAACTAAACAAATCCTCTCAAGAAACTGTACAGAAATAGCCAATACCTGATTCCTCTTCCTCTTTTATCCCTTAAGTGTTAAAATTAAAATAATCATACATGAATAATCTGTCAGGTTAATATCTGACAACTTGCTTCATTACACTGCTACAAAAGCACATGCAACTCATTACTATAAACAAACAGCTGTACTTTCTGATTTACAACACTGACCACAATGGCCTGTCCTGATAACTACTTACTTTTTTCAAAAGTGTCTTGGCGTCCCAAGTTAAAACCTTATGACTAAAAGTCAGCTGATCTTCAATAGATAATGTTAAAAACTACAAACCAAGACAGAAATATTTGTGTAGTCACTCAGAAGTGAATTTGAGCAGCCTCGTTTAGACAACTAAAAAGTCAGCCTATTTTCACCTGAAGAGCATAAAGGATTAAAGGACTTATGTCTCAGTAGGACGTGGAAAAACCTGTCCATACATTTAACGTCTGTCGACTCAACTACTGTAACGGTGTCTTTACAGGTCTGCTTAAAAAAATGGATCAGACAGCTGCAGCTGATTCAGAGCTGCTCCAATCCTCACTAACACAAAAAAAGTGGATCACATCACCCCAGTTTGAGGTCTTTACCCTGGCTTCCTGTCTGAGGATTGATTTAAAAAACACTGCTGTTGGTTTATAAAGCACTGAATGGTTCAGGGCCAAAATACATTTCTGATTATCTGCTCTGTTATGACTAGACCTCTCAGGCCGTCTGGGATCAGGTCTGATTTCTGTTCCCAGAGTCAAAACTAAATGAGGAGAAGCAGCGTTAAGTTTTTTTATGCTCAATATATCTGGAAGATATATGTAAACTTTATCACTGCCTTTAATTAAATAAAATTGAAGGCTGTAGATTAATAACTTGCACTGCAACTTTTCCTGTCCTGTTTTAACTCTTTAAAAATGTTTTATCCTGTTTTTGTGTTCTATTCAACTTTTATATTTCCCTATGCTGCTTTGCCTTGTTGTTGTAATGTGCTACACGAATAAACTTGCCTTGCGGCATGCAGATGAAAACTCTGGTATTTAAAAATCTCTAAATTATATTACATTTACATGTAAATGGAAACCACTTTGTAAAGTTGGCGTGTTTATTACTTACATATTTGCTGCTCATTGAGACCGCCAGGTTGGACAGGACTGGACTCGAACCGACCCACAGGAAAAACCCGCCGCTCAGCTTCATTACGTGAAAGTGCACAACCTGCTCCAAAATCTTCTCCGAAAAATTGTGTACTGTAATGGCATCAAACACCGCTCCGTTTTGTGTTTCGGTCATTTTGCTGAACTATAACTAGCTAGCTTTGACTAGCTACCACTTGCACTCGTGTTGGCTGTAAACAGAAACAGCTACTTCCTGCTTAAAGAAAAGGCGCAGACCAAAGCAATCGATCGTCAATGTTCAGATAGTGCAGCACTAGCACAACTGATCTCGACCATAGACTGAATGATTTTGACCTGCACAAAAAACACCATATTCCACTCACTGTAGGCCTACTGTTTGATTTAAACATTAAATAGTTATTACAATTTATAGTAAGAGCGTATGAGTTGTAAGCTGTGTGCTTAGCGCTTATCTATGTATCTTCTCAATTCTCTGTTGTACAACCAGAGCTTTTAACATTTTAAATAAAGTTTAAGTAAGTTAGTTAGTGAGGGACAAAATAACAATTACATGCTGACATTTTAAAATATCTGATGATCAATATTACAGGTATTGATATTCCTTGCCTTTGCCTTTTTAAATTTGATTTCACTGTAACGTTAGCCTTGTATTAGCTTGTATGTTGCATCAAATGTTACTGAGGGACATAATATCAGAAGTAAGTGGCCCACTTACTTCAGAAAATATTTAATTATAGAAAAAATAACGAGATAAATAAAGTACAATCTAAAATTAATAACAGGCTGTTTTTTTCAATGTGTTAATTAATCCTTCAATCATCCAGAAAGTCTTCCACCAGTTTGTTGAATTCAGCAGCATATCTCAGGTGGAGATTGTGTTTGCCCTCTGGCATCAGGTGTAATCTAGATTTGGGACAAAATAAAAGGTTATACACATATCACACCTGTCATTGTAATGCTGTTGTTGTTTAACTGTGTGTGTGTGTGTGTGTGTGTGTGGTCTCACCGCGATCCCTTGATGTGTTTGAGGAGACACTGTGGGTGGATGCTGGGCACCATGGGGTCTTTCTCTCCATGAATGATGAGAGTTGGACAGCTGATTTGGGGCAGAAGCTCCATGCAGATACTCCCTGACCAGAGGAGCTTACATTTAACATTTTGGCTTTACTCTTTTCGGCCAACATTTATTTGAATGCCACAAACTTCAAGAGCATCAAAAATATTTCCTCATATGTTCCTTGTGTATAAATGTCTCTTGGGGCAGGAATAAATTCCATCAGTCTTGTGTTTCTTACTACACATCCCCGCATCCTCTGTGTACAACAAACAGTATTTATATATTTTTCTTTATACCAACATCAATCGTCCTTTACAATTGCAAAACACCTCCCCTCCATCTCCTCATTTTATAATTTGTGATGGTTTTCAGTTTTAGATTGCTCAGATTCACTTGTGTAATGAGTCTGTAACAATACGAATTCCTACCTTCTGGTCTTTTTGCAAACTGTGCGACCCCATCCACCCAGGCCTCCCAGGTTTTAGCAAAGACTTCTGCTCCATACACCTCCTCCATGGGCTGCCTCATCCTCGCACTCCACTTGGAGACATCACGTACCGCTACGTGTTTCCACAGAAATCCATGCACACACAAAGACACAGTTAAGTGACTGCACTGACAGTTACCCAAGACAGTGATAAGCAGAGTAGGAGTACCATCGTAAAGCTCAAGGTCGTGCTGGGAAATAAAGGCATTGGATCCCCATACAACCATCTTGCAGATCAGATTGGGGTTCTTCGCTGCTGCAATCAGGGCTGTGATTCCTCCGTCACTCCACCCAAGCAGAGAGAACTTGCTAAAGCCTAATGCCTGCAAATAAAATGAAAAATACTATAACAAAATGTATATTGTCTCAAAAGCAACAAATAAACTAAAAAATTAACATGCAGAGGTCAATTAGTTTCCATCACTTTTGCCATTGAGATTAATCATCTGTGTCAGAAAAATTGCTTCCTGTATGTGAACATAATGGTGTGACAATTAGACTCAGAGCAGTGTATAAATGAGACACTATTCAAGTTTTTGATTGTTAATGCTTACGTTATTTCATCTGAAGGTACAGATCAGAAGTATTCTCAGGTATAACTTGTGCTTTAACATCTGAAGGGGGTTCTTTGTAAACTATGCAATTTAGACTGGTTAATCAAAAGACGGTTCAGACCTTCATCAGATCCACTGCATCCTTTGCATCCCTCTCAAAGAAGTCGGGGGGGAAGTCTCTGTCTGGAGGGCGGGATTGTCCATAACCACGGGGGTCCCAGCCCACTACAGTGAAGCGTTCCTTATTCAGAGACTTCAGCTGAGGTCCAAAATCAGTCCGAGTGCTCCCTGTGGACGAAGAGACCAGGTTTTCGCAACATCAGAGGATGTACTCATATAGGACGTGAGACAGACATGACAGTATTGTTGTATTTACCTAAAGCGCCAGGAATCAACAGCACAGCGTGTTTCCCTCTGCCTGTCTGCTCGTAGTACAGATCCACTCCGTTAACATGCTGCCTGCCTGAGGCCACTGAAGAGCTGTATGGAAGCAGACAGGTACACTTTGGCAGCAATGCTCATAGTCATGGAAAAGAATAGATCTCTCTATGCAGCACTGGTTTTCATTTGACTGCCATGTTTATTCTTATCTTTAATACAGCTGCAGCAATCATATGTGGGGCGGTTGTGGCTTAGTAGTTAGGTAATCAGAAGGTTGGTCGTTTGATCCCTGGATCCTCCAGTCTGCATGTTGAAGTGTCTGATCTCCTAAATGCTCCCGCTGGCTGAACAGTTGCTGTGTGAGTGTGTGTGTATGCTTAGTTTTTGTTTGTGATGAGCAGCTGGCACCTCACATGGCAGCCCTTGTCATCAGTGTTGGAATGTGTGAATGTGGTTAATGTGACATGTAGTGTAAAGCGCTTTCAGTGGTCGGACGACTCCATTTACCTTGAGGTACAGCATGACATGGGTGAGTATAACCAGAGAAGGTGATACATACTCAGAACCATGATCTCAATAGCCCTCAATGTCAGCTTGTGTTTTAAACATCTGTCAACGGAATCTTGATCTATGACTTTATTGTATTTTTGTTCTCTGTACTAGCTGGTGCATTGTTACAGCTATTTCCGGGGTTCACTGCAAATGTAGCGGTATTTTGTCATTTTTTTCTGTACTTGCAGCTTGCGGCAGTCTCACAGTTTGCACCTTCAGGTCATTGAACCGCTGTTAAACATGACTCAGGCTGTGAGGAGGGCCTCTGTAGTTTGATACCTAGTCCACAAGATTGCTTCTAAACTGAAGCATTTTCCTGCCTGACTTTTTTGTACGTGGTGGCACTCCATCAAATCAGTCAGCAAAGCAGTCACTGTAGTGCAGTTTCATTTTTTACTAAAGTATGAGTTTAGTATTGTGGAGGTGCTCAAAACTCCTGAAATATAAGATCCTGAAGGATTTTAGTGGTCTTGCAGGAAATGTTAATGTTTCCTACAGGGAAATTCACTGTCCTCCATTTTCCCAGATAGAAAAAGATATGACAGAGTTATGATCAAAAAAATCTATTTTGAATCAACATTTGTTGTCACCGTGTCAATGTTAAAATGTATCTATATCCTTTAAATGCAAAGCCTGATCATTATGTAAATGTAAAATACTAATTCTAACTATGACGGTTATTAGGATTACTTTGTAAAAGAATGTATTGCGTTATCTTGCAAGAAAAAAGCACCTCCATCATTTAAGCTTATGCATGATCAAATGAACCCCTGAAAAGTCATTTGTGTATATTTTAAGATTTTTGGGCCCTTTTTCTTTCACATTTGGATAATTTCCCCTAGTAGATTTACCCAATTGCAGAGGGATGTTGGCATATGGTTTCTGCTCTGAAGGTTTATCACTTTAGCATTGGTTATTTTATTAACGTTTTAAATGCTTGTTGTTAATTTCTTAAATATAAAATTTGTAGGGGTGCCAATTAAGGTACTAAAATTCCTCAATAGTAATAATAATAATAATAATAATAATAATAATAATAATAATCCTACCACCATACATTTACAGCGATACAAGAGGACACGGGGTGCGTTTTCTTATTAATTATGAACATGATAAATATTTTTTCGTGCACACTGTTTATGGTGCACTTCCTGAACATACAACGCCATCTAGTGGATTTAAATCAAACAAGCCTTTCTGCAAAAAGCACGAAAATGTTGCTAAAAGCAGGGCAGACATTTCCTGTTTCTGTGGCACTCCGTGGTTAAGGTCCAACTTTGAAGAAGCGTGCACATGAACATGCAAATATCAGAGTTAACACAAATGCACATAGTTACCAGTACGGCTGGATCGCTGTTATGGCTCTCTTCATATCACTTCTGCATTTAAAGAAACGTCCCCCGAGTAAAACCAACGCCATTTCTCAGACGTCGACACGCACACACGAAGCAGGTCTTTTCTGGGGGGGCTTCTTCGGGTGGTTAAAGATTAACCAAAGTGACTGCAGATCGTATATCCTGCACGGCACGTTTTTTAGGGAGTCCAGGAAGCTGCAGTCAGTTTGGCACTTTCAACACTGTCTTTATTGACACATTTAAAGCGAAAGTACGAAAACGCACAGAAACTCAACCATTACTTGAAGGTTTTAAATAAGGTTTTAAGGTTTTAAAATACACTGGGAACATGTCAGTAACCCATTATTTTACAGATCCCTTGGTTTCGTAATTATTTCCGAGGGAGTTTCCATGTATGTTCGTTGGAACAGGGACAACAGAGTTATGCCTGTGGTGTTTAGTAGTATTTGTTTTCGAGAGGAATTTCCCTTTTGTTAAATTTTGGTAAATTAAATTGTTAGTCATGTAATATTGGAAACGTGATATCTTTTAGGTAAGTGAAATTGATTTTTTGAAAATGTACCCCTACCCCCATTTTACACATTTCTTTAAAGCCTATACCAAGTTAAAGTACAGTTAAAGTATCTTCGTTTCCCTGAAATATTAGGAAACTATGGGACCTGTGATAAATGGATTTTATTTTATATGAGCTTTATCTATAAATATGGGCTATTTGTTTGCCAAAATGTCATTCACGGACAAAGAAATGTATTTCTATTCTATAGTGACATGACTTATTGGAGAGTTTAAACTCCCTTTTAGACCTCTTGTGAACAAACTATGATAAAACAATAAATAAAGTAGCCTACAGTCAACACAAATCAGAGATTCTGTATAGCATGTAATATAACTGTGAGCGGCATAGTGCAGAGCCAAATGTAAACATGCTAACATGTTCATAATGACCATGCTGATGTTTATCTGGTATAAATTCACCATTTTTGTTATGTCTATTGTCACGCTAACATATTTTGATTTGCACCAAACAGAAAGTACAGCTGATCATGGCATTAATCCAGCTTTAAATCAAAGTAATAAACAAAGTCAAACTTTGACCTCATGATGGCACTAGATGAAGAGAGGACCACCAAAGACATTACACCACATCCTGATGGGGACATAAATGTCTGTATCAGATTTCATGATGAACCTAAACCTCATGGTGGTGCTAGAGTAAAAGTCAGAGGATCAATAACATCAGCAGGCTTTTCATTCATAGCAATCCAACAGTGTTTTAGATATTCAGACTGTTATTAGACACTGCCAAAACACCAAATGTTCTCTGGCTCCAGTTTCTTAAATGTGAGGATCTACTGTTTTTATTTATCACTGTAAACTGAATTTAAGACATCAAACTTGGGTTCTGGAACGTTGCAGTGGGCATTTAATAGACTAACTGATTAATCAATAAAAACAGAAAAATGAATTTACAATGAAAATTGTTGTTAGTTGCAGCCTAGGAACAACTGTCTATAAGGGTTTTACAGTTTGGTATTGTTTTGTTGTGTATTATGTGTTACGGGGGTGGTGATGGTGCAATGGATAAGACACCTGCCTTTGGTGTGAGAGAACCGGGTTCAATCCCCCACTGTAACCCATCCACCATTGTGTCCCCGAGCAAGACACTTAACCCCTAGTTGCTCCAGAGGCGTGCGACCTCTGACATGTACAGCAATTGTAAGTTGCTTTGGATTGATTAGCTAAATGTTATGTAGTTGATTTGGATTGATGTCAGCTAAATGTTATCTGATAGGGGTTAATAAAAAACCAACTGGCATCAAACTTTAAAGTTAATACCTCCTATTTTCTTTTTAATCATCAATTTCTCACATCCTTTCATGTGCAGCAGAGCCCCCACTTGTCCTACACACACACACAAACACACAGACATACACCCACACATGCACACACCCACACACACAATGATGCTCTGACAAAGGTGTTTTTTTTAATACACAATCTATTCAAAGAACCCCTTGTGTCTAATGAGTGACGTGTCTGTTTATCAATGGGTTTGAGACCTAGTTCTCAAGCAGCTTTTTGTAAACGCCTCCACTCTCCTCTGCCTGTCAGAGCGTCTGAGCTGTGCCACACACTGAACCACACACAGGAACACCAGACAAGACAACAAAGCTGGGCTAAAAATACCTCGATCGACTCAGAGCGATGCGTTGAAGGTTTACTGTTTACTGGAAATACAGTTTCTAAAAGTCCACTGAGCATCAACACATGGGTTAAAGCTCCTGAAAACATGCTTTGAAATCTGAAGTATTCATCATTACACATACAACGATCAAAGTTAAAGTTTGGAACGAATACATAGTTATTTTTTTTATTGTTAGTGCAGTACTCAGAAAACCAGCAAATCTGCTTCATCCGGACTGTGTGAGAATGGTGTGATCAGCCGTCATCGCATTTTGATATTGAAATAGTGAATTTAAAATACTGCTAAATCCTGATTGGTGGGAAGTCAGCTTTTTTTCCAACCTCTTCCTACTCACTTCAAACCACCAAGAAGAGCATATGTGAAACGACAAATACAGAAAATCTTTCCTGTGAAATAACAGAAACTGTTTGAACTTGAGAAAATGTTGGGTTCATGTAGGACACTAAGAAGCTGTTTTTCAGGGCCTTTACGCTAAATGGGGAGTTACTTAGTTCTAAAACAGCTCCCCTATCCCTTACACCTCAAGACTATAATCTTATTGAGACTTATCACAGGTGGCATGTATTTTGAGCCTCATCAAGTTCTCCTTGTACGGTATAACACCTCCGCAGATAGTGATAGCTAGGCGTGACCCGCGTGTTGGATCTGTTCTCCTCTGACTGCTGTCCCTCAACCATCTTTGTCTGGCTGGTATGTGCCTGTCTACGGTCCCATGACACACTCCTGGTCTAAATATAAATATCCAAGCAGGGTGTTCCAATGCTAAGGTCACATTACGTCATCCCAAGCAGCATATTCTCAATCAAGTAGCACTCAGGACATGTGCTTCGGATGTGTCGCAGTCTTTATTCTATCCTGGGTCACACAAAAAAGTCATCAGGGGTTGTTTAAAAGTGACATGACACAGTAACAGCTGGTGACTGATTGTCTTTGTGCGGAGAGGGCTCAAGTTTAAAAACCTGTTGAAAAATCCATATTGTGTGCTAAACTTGATGTGCTCCTCTTGAGACTTTTGGCTGACATGGGTAATGGAATTAACAAGGTACAGTATCAAAATACCTGTCATACATGCATACATACATACATATACATCCTTGTTGTACTTTTACAACCTCTGCTTCAATTTCTAACTTCCTTCAGGTCCTGCCTAATCTTTACCTCGGAAATATCAAAGGTAAGATGCCCTGCCTCTTGTCATTTGAGTAAAGAATTGATTTATTTTCAGGATAATGTAGTAGAGCATGTTTCAGTTCCTCATACGGAGGGGCATGTGGTGAGATGCTACACTGAGCTCAGTTTCTATAGAGTGGAGAGGTCACAGTGTACAGCAGAATGATTTAAGGAGCGTATGAAAAAAACTATTACAGTGTGTTTTTTTGCTTCTGTGCATGTGTGCGGGGGTTGGTGTGTAACTCTCTGTCAGCAGCTGGAGGAAGGCCGCGTGAGGGTTGGTGTGGGAGGGGGTGCCCCGAGACGCGGGGGTGTCCCTGGTGTGAATTGTATTCCACATCTTTCCATAAAGCAGCAAATGTAGTCATTAGGTTGCTTTTTTATCTGTGTACACATGAAATGTAGACCACACAGGACATATCATGAGAATACGGTGCACTTTTTGTAGACAACACATTCAGGGAACCACCGTCGAATAGGAAATCTTACTTCACGTTACCCAGGCCTTTCATCTTCTACTATCCATTTTGCATGGCATATTGGACGACATCTCAGACTTTTATCTCTGTACAACAGCAAGTGTGAGCAAGTATGAGGAAGGCTAAAACTATGTAAGACCTAAACAGTGTCAGCCGACTTGTCCTGCCCCATACAGGTGGGCCGTTTTGGGCAAAAAAATAAAAAAAGGAAACATCCCTATGACAGAACCCATATAATAACTAGAAAGACTAAAATATGTTTTCTCAGCTCTCTTGGACGTGAAAACAAACTAATAAAATATCTTAAACTAATTCACCAGTTCATAGACGTAATGTGTGATTTAAAGGTGGCTTTTCCACACCAAATACCATTTGTGTTAAAAGCAATGAAATGATACTTACTGCTGCTCTCCTTACAGTTAGTTACAGTTGCTTTAGCAGGAGTTCAGGGTTTTATTCTGTACTATAGTTGGATTTAGCCACTGCCTCAATTTGCTATGTGGAATTAAACTGAATTACCAATATGTCCATTTATCAAAAAGAATATTTTACAGATAACAGCTGGGAAAATAACAATAAGTAAATACTGTTTTAGTTTTAACAGAAGCTTACCAGCTAATATCGCTTGGTGCAGTTCTCTTGTTTTAGTTGGCTGTCTGCTTTTATCTTCTTTTTATAGTTCCTGCTATATAGTTGTTTTCACAGAAATGATATACATGGCATAATCATTTTTATATGGTGAACAAATGCCAAAAAGTCAGATTCCTTAACTCACTTGTGAACAAATATATATTGACTGTGTTTCGGCTTTGTAGGGTAGTGTCACTGGTCTGTGCTCAGCAGAAAGACACTTCTCTGTTACCAGCTTTAATGTTTTATCAGCACCTTGACACCCCATACAAATATTTATTCCATGATCAACAATGACTTACAGTGTTAAGTCTCATAATCAGATTTTGTTTCCTTTTCAAGTATGTTAAGGATTTGTACTAAGTACTATTATATTTATCTATTTGTATTGTAAGCATTTTGTTTTTGCAGTTTCTACAAACTATCACAATGTGTGAGACTGGGGTTAGTTTAATTGATTTGGCTGGCAGGAGGGCTCAGTACAGACTCATCTTGATCTTGTATAGGTGGCATCAGCATCCTGCAAACTTGCAAAGCATGAGAAAAAAGTGCTCAACACACATCTGTCCAAGGTAGAAAACATTTGGCTTCCTTTTAAAGAACAAAATTTGATTAGAAGAATTACTGTTTCTTGCTTTTGGCCCAAGCTGCTGCACTGTTTTAGAAACACTGGTTTTCCGGTTTTTCTTTCAGTTCAAAACAAGAGCAACACTTTTAAGCCATAAGGCCACATTTGCTTGGGAGATATTAGAGGAGGGGGGGGGTGTTGTTGGGTAAAAAAAGCTTAATTTAGGTTGGACCTTACGTGAGGCGATTTGTGATTGGATGGAAAGAATATTTGAGATTTCATGATTTTCTTTGCGGTCCGCAGATGCACGAGACAAGGAGCTTTTGGCACAGCACAACATCACCCACATCCTGTCCATCCATGACACAGCTGCACCCATCCTGGAGGTGAGCTGTCTTATCTGTGTCTTATATCGGCCCATGTGACCCTCACCAGCATTAATCCGGCCATAAAGTACACGACCTCCCCTGAACTCACCACTATTGTTTTACCCCTCAGTGTCCCTGCTGCTCAGTACTCGTTCTGAAAGTGTTCAGTGTTGGCAGCAGACCTGAGATGCCACACAGCCCTTTTGCTGACTAAAATTTCTTCATTCATGCTGTGACTAACAGTTGATCAAACTGATTGTCTGTTTATCTGTTCAATGTATTGATTAGTTGTTTAGACTCAATGTCCACAGCAATTTCTTAAAACCCAAGGGGATTTCACACATTTGAGAAGCTGGAACAGCATTTTATTTCCTAAAAAATGTCTTAAACTGACTTAAACAATTGATCTTTTGATCAATTACTTATCTATTGAATGACTAATTGATTAATCATGTAATTGTTTCTGCTCTAATCTTCACTATCCTCTTGTTCCTCTGAGGTAGCATCTTCAACAATCTCTTTATTATATGAGGTCATTGTAGCTGTGTTATGAAAAGGTAAATATGAAGAACAAAAGGTGTTAGGTAATATCCTTTATACTAAAGTCCGATTTTTACCAAAGGCTGTTGAAATAAACCACTTCAATTAGTGTGAAAGTCAGATGTTCTTATTTTCAATTCCTTTTGTCTTGCATCAGTCAAGACCTGGAATTCACCAAGTTTCACCAAGTAAGCAGTCTTCTATTGACTGTGATGCCTCAATTTTGTGTGGGATCCCAGTGAATATCTGAAAATTTGTATGTTGTTTTCAGTCTGTTATGCAGCTGCGATGCAGATGCAAGCGATTATTCTGGAAGATGCTTTTAGCTCAGCAGCTTGAAGTCCATAAACTCTTGAAAGTGGAACTACATTAAAAAAGGTTTCTGGCTTTTCATGGCTGCATATAGATGGTTGTGATTTGTGTATGAAAGAGCGGGAAAGGCGTTTTTCTTGTGTGTACGTGAGCATGTTGGTGTGAGAAGGAGGGAAAGAGGTGATCTTACTGTGAGAACCCGGTCAGTTGAAAGTAGAAATTTGCTCATTGATTTCCATTTGCTAACCGATGTGAGAGTAGACCTTTTGTACAACTGCATCTGTTATTAGAGAAATCGAGCTGTTATCCTTTCAGAATAATAATTAATGATCCATTTGAATTTAATTGACATTTTATTAGAGTGACATTTTCCTCTCTCCGTCTCCGTCTCAGAGTCCATTTGACTTGTTTTTGAAAATCTTGATCTTCAGTGTCCGCTTTCACAACTTTCATCTTTTCTTGTTGAAAGCGAGCATGAAAAGTGCTCAGAGATTTCTGTACACTTTCTCCATGCACCATGTATGTTTCATGAAGAGAAACAGCAACTTGTATTACAGTATCACTACCCAAACTGGTCAACCACCAAAACTTTTAAAATGGTTTTGGGCTTGAAATTATGTCTGACTCCCTGCACTGTGCTGCCCTTCATTCAGCAGCTCATTAGCTCCCAGCTGCTGGACAAATCTTTGATCTTGGTTCTCGCATGTCTATTGACGACACAGCTTTTTGAGATCTGTGACAAAATGATGACTCAGGTCTGTTTTACCATGTGTGGCCCAAATGGCCAGATGGGATGGTTTATTTGCATACCTAACAGTCAAACTGTTGACTGATTGATTTCTTGGAAGACAGCATGATGGTTCCTGAGAGAGGAAGGTAAAATTTGCAACCACCAAGTCTCTAAGGTGGGTTGTGCCATTTACTGTACAGTATGTGGCTCTAATTAACATATTACAAAATAAAAACGGCGAGGTGAGCTTTGTGGAATAAAATCTGAGGTTCAAAATGCCTTTTTGCAAGTAAAGAAAATACATTTCTGCACCCACAATTTGCATGCAAATTGTTTGGGAGTGTATTCATGCTTTCTGTCTGCCTGGGTTTGATTTTATAAATCGCTGAGTCATGGTCATATGAGTCTTAAGAGCAATGGTGCAAAGATAGGACTTTTGTCAGAAATTACAATTTACAAGTACATGCTCCTTCAATGTGTGGATGTCTATTAGTGTTTAAGTGTGTGGGTTGCAGCAGTTTGTCTGTGGCTGGGGGGTGCGAGCTAACCTGTCTGGAGCACTTCCAGAGTTCAGAGTGTCCCAAAGGGCTCAGGGGTTTTTGCAGCGGTGCAGTCATAACGGGACAAGGTAGTTTCTGTCCACTGCATGTACCATCAGCTGCCAGGTGCACAGTACACAAAACACACAAATAGACATACACACACTCACACAAAAATCGTTTTGTCATGACCTGTCATACCAGCAGGGTCAGAGGGGCAAGGTTTCAGGGGCCGTCCCATACACCGAAAAACAGGAAGTGTGTTAGACCCAGCGTTGAAACAGATGACCTGACTGGATAGAAATACTTGTTACACTTTGTGAGCTGTTGTACATTAATTAATTCAACATGATTATCTGCAGAAGAACGTCTTAACGTCTCCCCCTTCACCCTATAGGACATGACGTACTTGTGTATATCTGCTGCTGACCACTCTAAGCAAAACCTGTGAGTACCTTTATGATATGTACTAAATACAGTATTTAAATATGAGGTCCACTGTGTTTAAAAGTTTTTCAATATTGGATCTCAATTGACCATCTGATGAGCTGTAGCAAAGGTAATTGCAGAAAAATAAGAAAAAATGTCAATTTTTTACCATTTAATCCTAGAGTCATAATCATAGATGTCTCTAAATCTTGCATCATCTGAATAGTAACATGTTAAAGTAATTTTAATTCAGTGTGTTTAACACAATGCTTTCCCCAGGACTCAGTACTTCAGAGACAGCATCATGTTTATCCACGAGTCCCGACTCAAAGGAGAGGGCTGTCTTGTCCACTGGTGAGTGAAAATAAATCATAAAAGTACTTTTGTTTGGTCTGTTCCTTACTTATTAATACATCTTAAAATCACATGGTTGATTGGTCAAACCGGACTTACTTAAGTTAAAGGGATTTTCATTCTTATATTTTTAAAATAATATATCAGTTTTATGTCTTGTTTAAGTTGCATTTCATTATTTACTGCATGGTACCCCCTATCCAATTTTTTGATTTAAAAATCGATTTCATTAAGTCAAAATATACTGTAGATCAGAGTAAATCATATGAAACTGGTAACATTTGCATATGAGGATGTTGAAAGGAAGACACATAAATATGAGTTTCTTTTTATTCAGAATGATGAGTATTTGCCTCAAGATATTTACTTACTGGACATCCTCATGTTTTAGTTTTCATTTTCAACCACATCACTGTCGCCAAACTTGACAAAATTCTGTTTAATGCTTTCATTGTAAATTTCATTACCTTTCATCTTTTCTCAAATCAAACATGCAAAATCAAGCATTTAACCACAGCTTAAGGAAAAGGGGGTTTCACTTCTTTGTACACTAAACAAGAGAATCTGAATATGTGATCATTACTACAGCTACAGCTAGCATCATGCTGTGATGCCCTACACTCAGTGTTGCAGGAGTGTCCCGCAGTGTGACTCTGGTGGTGGCTTACATCATGACGGTGACGGGCCGCGGCTGGGTGGAGGCTCTGGCGGCGGTGAGGGTGGCTCGGCCGTGTGCAGGGCCAAACCTGGGCTTCCTGCGACAGCTGGAGGAGTTTGAAAACACAGAACTGACAGAAGTTAGTGACATCCCGCTCATCTCACTTATGATCATTAAGGTGTCATTGATTTTCAGCAGTAGCAATTCAATGCATTTCTTGTTATCGCCTCTCTATTAGAAGTTACTGGCAGAGTCTGTCATTAACATCCATGTGCATGGATACACATTCAAATTGTGTATCCATGCACAAGAGATTCACAGGAAATGATGCAAACACATATTGGACTACAGAAGTCTCTGCAAGAGAAAGACAGCATCTGATCATGAGTTCAGTATCACTGTGTTGGATGACATTGTTGACTCTCTACTTTATTATTAACACAATGTGTCATGATGAATGCTCTTAGGTGCTCTGTAAACTCATTCTGTTACATTTTTGACAAAGTAGTTTACTTGCAGGCTAAAAAGCAACATTTCACTGCCCTGTCTGGTTGAAAATTTCAAACCGGTTTCAATTCTCTTTTTATAGATAAGTTAATTTTTGCCATTTTTGCCTTTTTATTTGACAGTTAACAGTGAAGAGGCAGACAGGAAGCAGTGGGAGATAGAGGGGTGTGAGTTGAATCAAGCCGCGGACATTGTGGTTACATTATGTACCCTGCACTGTAACCATTTAGCTACCAGGGCGCTCCAGCCGGTTTCGCTTCTGACCACACCATCACAGGGTGTGGTCAGAAGTGTGCGCTATTGCACCTGTAACCACACCCACCAGTGATGTCACTGTATACTGAGACATCCTGGAGTACACTTCCACGTCACTGCAACAAGTTGAGAAACTAAACGGTTGGAGGTCTGCAAAAAAAAAGGGGTGGGGG
>JAPMOB010234371.1:0-19897 GCA_029875015.1 Lepomis gibbosus | reverse complement strand
GTGTATGACTGTTGCGGAGGGGATGTGAGATGATTTAGTCCACCGCTCGTTGCCACCCCAGCAACACCCCTCCACCCCCCCGTCTCCTCACTGTTAATTACTTTAAAGGCTCCTCTCACAGAGTTAATGACATCCCACTGTCTTCTAACTGAGTGAACACCCCACCCTCTGCGTGTGTGTGTGTGAGAGAGAGAGAGTGGTGTTAGATTGAAAGGTGGAGGACTGAACCTGTCACTCAAACTAACACGTCATGGCAGCAATAGGTGGGCTCAGGGGCGCTGTTAGAAATTCAGTGCCCCCTGAAAACAGCTCACAAGGGCCCTTTCATGCATGGTGTCGACATTTGTGGTTATTTTAATTCCATTTTGGGTTAATATATCATGGTTAAAAAATTTAAAAATAAAACAAAAAAGCACAATTTTGAGTAATAAAAAGAATCTAGATAAAGTTTCAAAAGTAAATATCTACAGTCACTGGCAAGGATCATTCATGGTTTGGTTTATTGTCTTTTTTTCTTTCAGTGTATGGTTGTGCATTAGTATGACAAGCTACAAAATACCTTTCTGTCCTGACTTATTATGTGAGACTGATCAAGCATGACAAATGTAATTCAGGCTATACGTTGCACAACACTAGGATGGACATATACTGTGAAATATTCATCTGATCACGTGTTGTAAGTATTAAAATTGCGCACGTGTCGCCCAATTCTCATTTCTTCCTTATCGCCCTGCTGATTACAACGCTGCTCAGGGAGGTGTGGGCAGAGACCAACAGTATCTTGTAATCTAGAAATCATCTTACTGCTTTACAGCTCCATATTGCCTGTATTTGACAAGCCACGCCCACTCTTGCATGAATAAACTGAAATCACTGGGTAGAATTAATGGTGTGCCCCTGTGAAACAAGACAAGGATAGTTAGCCTTGGAGATTATTTTACTTGTTTCCAGTTTCTTACTTTCCCCATAGAGGTGTGTAATAGTAATAACAGTGAGCAACATCATACAGTGAGGTGAATTAGAGTAAGTCTGGTGCAGAGAAACACCACTGGCAGCAGCTTTTAGGTCGAATCACTATGCCCATGCTTCTAAATCTCCTCTCTCCAGGCATTTCACTGGACAACAGCGTTCCGGGTCCTGAAAACATCAATGCTATTTTGTCTTAGCAGCTTGAAAGGCCTGTTAGCTCTGCCAACTGTGCGATGCCAAACACCCCTATATGTCAATAAAGTTAATCACAAACCCCAGCGGGCGACGTGTCAATTACTTCAGTCTAGACTTGGAGCACAGCCAAAGCACTGCTGTGCAAGCGTCAAACTATCAATAACAAACTTGCATCTAATGCAGCTAAAACATTACAGTAAACACAAACACCTCAATTTAATCAGTTGGCTGCTAGAGGGTTACGTCTACTCAGAAATTCACTCAAGATTTTCTCCATGACGGCCAGGAATAATCAAAATTCGCAGCAGTGACATAAAAATGGACTGCGGTGTTACGGGTGTATTTCCACCAAAAATGAGCTTTCCCTTTTTCCTGTTGTTAATTTCAGAACATGCAGGACAAGGCTGACATTTTAACCTGTAACCATAAAGTGTTCATACTAAGGAACATAATGCAATAAAAAGAATGTTGGGATTGAATTATGAATTAGATTAATATTTTAACAATCCAATAACACAGCTTCTGTAGAGTCTTTATAACCCTCTGTAAGATATTTCTATGTAATATATAATACTATAAAGCCACATTGTTGTTGTCTGTCACCACTGAAAAGTCAACTGTGCACAATAACTGGATTTAGGCCATTTGCAGTAAGTCTAAGCCTGGATTACATATTTTTCATTACTTCATTACTTTGCACATTGTTGCTTCATTGCATTTAGATTAGGTACAATTATACTTCTGATCTGATCCTGATATTTTACTCCTTACTCTCTTAAAATACAAAAACACTTTTACTTAACTTGCAATCTATATGTTTTGACTTCCAAATCAGAACAGGCACAGAAAGATACCAGGAGGGGAAAAAACTGTTAAACATTAACAAAACACAGGCAGGCAATCACATTAAACACAAAGCGAAATCAATACCTTCTATTTTCCAATTCTGTTCATGGAAATGGCCTCAGGGGAGAGCATGTGTCCTTGTCTGAGCAAGGCCAGTTAGAGTTCAATGTGTTCAAATATCCGTATCAGAGTTTATGACCCCCATTAATGCCACTGAGGACGTTTTCTGCACAGCTGAGCTACATGATGAAACAAAGACCATCGCCTCGCTGACACTTTGACCATGGAAAGGGTTTATTAGATCTAAGGTCAATAAAGCAGAACAAATCTAACAGCAACCACACAATAGAATACACAGAGTATGTGTAAAGTTGATTGAGAGGCTGGTTCTCTCTGTAAAAGAAATACAACCTAGTCCTTTGTTGAATGGAATATAAAAAGAAGACTTGGTTACACTGCTCTTAACACAACAAATTCAAGTGACCTGGTTTTGTTTCAGTGATTACAGTACATCAAGTTTTGTTTTTGGCTTTCTTCATCAGTGAAATGTAATACTTGCTGTCTGACTTAACAAAAAACACAGTGGGGGGATCTGTACAATAAGAGTATGTCCTCACAACTGAACCAAACGTTTAGCCCATCCAGTGACGGCCGGGGGCTGCGTTCGAGTAACAGAGAAGAAGAAGACCTTTAATCACCTGTAACTTTCTCTGTGAACCTGAATTTACGTTGAATTTTCATCATGAAATGATTATCTTATCACCGTAGTGCAGCCACTTGGGAATGCCTGCTGGTTTCATACTTGTCTGAATAGAAGCAAAAACTAACTAAACTAAACGCAGACAGACTTAGAATCAACAAGTCAGCGGCTGTGCCAGCAGCCCATTCACTCACAGCTTGTGTGGCAGTGAAGTCTGAACTATCTCTGTGGTCATTTATTTTAAATGTCGATAGCCAATCACACAGCTGTCATGAACCTGTATTTACGTATTTATATTAAATTAATATTTATTGTTGTAAATAAGTACCAGATGCTGGCTGTGAAACAAATGTACAAATATGTAGTTTGTCAATGTCCTCTAGAACGACACATAGAAGTGTTGGTGCCTTCTAAAACTTACAAACCGCTATAGTGAAGGTTTGGTTTAGGCACAAAAACTACGTGGTTAGCTGTTGTCATGTTTCCAGGTTGTCATTTATCATTTCTGACTGGCTGTCAATCTTCAAGAGGCTAGCCTGAGGGCGGACACCAGGGGGAGACGCAGGAGTGCTAGAGTACTGATATGGACACATGAGATATAAAGCAAATGGATGCAAAGAGCATTCATCTGCTTTTTGAACGATGAGCGATGCCCCTCACGCCAAAAGTGTTTTGGCTTGTTTCTTTTTGCATCTAGTTGTTGAGCTGAATTGAAACTGATGCCAAGATGAGAACACGTTTATTCAAACAGGAGGACGGCTGGGGCTGGCCTGAGCAGACTGGCTCAACCAAACAGTGGAGTGAGCGACAGGTGAGGGACGGGGGAAAGCTAGTCGAGCTTGGCAGGGTTTCAGGTAAGGCAAGCATCATTTTCTTGTTGACTAGCAACCAAGGCATTCATGTATGTGATGGCCTGTTGGCAGCTGATTTGGGGACATTTGTGGCCGTGCTTTAAAAAAAACAACAACACTGACTGTTAGTTTAAAACAGGAACTGAAGAGCTGTCTCAAACGTTTTAATGACCATCAGCCATCCACCCCAACCTCTTGCTGATGGAGAAGGCAAGGCAAATTCATTAGCATAGCACCTTTTAACAGTAAAGCAATTTAAATTGATTTGCATAAGACAAAAAGAAAAAGAAAGGATTTAGCCAATTTTGTTGTGCAGGTGTTTCACTGTGTGCAGGGACGATGCAATGGATGCAAGTTCTTTTAAAAATGAGACAGCTTAGTGTTGCTATCTCAGAATTGCTGTTGCTATTAGTTATTATCAGTTAGGCACCACATTTTTGTCCTCCTAAAAGATATAACCTTCTATTGTGAGGGCAGGTGTTTGCAACTGAACAGGAACATTCACATGGTGTATCCAAGGATTAGTAGGCATAATCTATTCATTTGGAAAAGATCCCTAATGTGAAATCTCTATCAATTTTTTCCCCATTCTTACCACAAAGCATCATCCACTGCCCTCCACAGAGCCCAGGGGCAAAGTCCCAGTTCCAGACATCTTGATGAAATAATTAAACCCACTCCACATTATGTACTGCCACGCTGCCCAAACACAGGCTGAAATGCTGCCATTAAGCTATCGATCATCTCATCGCAGCTCCGGCAGCCAGGCCCAGCTGTTCACCATCATCACCACTGAGTATTACAGGCTTGGCTCCAACCACACAATGAATAAGGCTCCAACCAGCCTCCTTTAGTCTGCTCATGATTCAACAAAACCTGTCCCAAAGCCAACATCAACGCTGTACGACGTTGTCCAGTGCATTCAGGGCTAAATTCAAACAAGAACAGAAGTCTGTGCACAAAGCTGAGGCAAAGATGGATGCTGAGTTATGTTTTGATAATGCTACAGAAAATGGGGCTAGCAGAAAAGACTGTACAACAGTTTCATGGTGTCAATATGGAACCATACAGGCATCCTGTCTTCACTGACCATATGCAATATGTAAAATAATACACGTTAATCATGTTTATGCTCTATTCGAGGATTTGAGAGAGAAACAAGATCAAAATGTTGCAGCCTCAACATACCCCTTATCTCTCTGGTGAGTTTTCTATGTAAATTGCTATCAGTTACATCACCCTGTTTAAAAGCTCATGCAGCCACAGCGTTTATGAGGCAGGAACCTATCCTTTATAGTGGAGTCTGTGGTAATAAGTGCATTAGGCTGATGGCGCAGAGAGCGCGGGATGGATGAGCTTGCTGTAGAGTGGTTGCTGTCGACTGTGAAAGACGATGCTCTTGGGTGACACTTCTACTTCCGCTGCTGGCAGTGTTTACCTTTGGTGGGAAGACATGAGGAGAAAATCGAGGACGGTTGAGAGGGAAGAGGTGACGGCAGGCGTATACAGTGCAGTCTGAGAACAGCCGCAGAGAAAAGATTGTTTATGTGTCTGTGGGAAGTTGCTGGACTCATGGAATATTGTTCTGAACTTATTCCTAAGACAGCTGCGAACAGAGAAGACATAGCAATCATTGCAGTCAGATGAAACAGCAAGACAGATGTGATGGGTGAGATATCCTGATGGCAGCTAGAGAGATTATTTCTGCCTCATGGATTCACATCACCGTTCAACACCCTCTTTCTGTTTTATTACAAGTACAACTTTGTGAGCCCACATTGGCTCAAACAGACTCAAGTGTATGTCAGTGTATGGCATGGCTGTGTATACAAACATTCGTATACAAAGATTCGAAGTGTGACTACCCTCGGAAGGAAAATAACAGCTGAGATGGACAAAAACAACATATGCTAAAGTTCAAGTGGCAAAGCGACATCATTCTCTCCTAAACCATAACTAAGGGGTTATTATTGTAACCACAATGATGGAGGCCCTCTAAACTTAACAAAGTAGGACAAACCTTAACTAATTTCTTATTTTAATCCAAACATTGCTCTTTCCATAACAAACGATGTCTATGTGTGGTTCTAGAGGTCGCTGACGAGCAATATATTTTGCCATTTAATATGTAGGATTTGATGTGATCAAGCCAGACTCAAAACAGTATAAATCAGTACATAACAAACCAGTATTGTGTAAAGTAAACTGAAAAAAAAAATCAGGGAATAAAGTCAAAATCACTGAGAAAATTAACAATTGGGAAAGATTCAAATCTATAAACAAGATCATAATCACAGTCTGTTCAAATTAGGCAATGTCTTGAAAATTCAAGCTGTTTAGAATTCTGTATCACTCCCAAAGTGACCCTGGTCAAAATACTTTCACACAAAAAAAAGAAAAAGAAGAATGGTTAATTTAAAGTTCCTTGTAAGGGTCAAGGTCCAAATATCATTCCCATTATTCAACTCAGAAGCATCTTTTTTTTTAGTCTCCTACACCTTTTAATCTCCATACCTCAAGTGTGTAACACATGCTTTCTTCAAAAATAAGTCTCAATGACATCAAGGTTATTTTCTCAGGCTTTAGTTTCTCCCCTCAGAGCCACAGAAAACGTATAGTAGTACGCCTCATGACGTAACTGATCCTATTTTGTAATACCTGTAATGCACCACTTTAATCAGATGGTTGAAGTTACTTCTTATCATTGTAAAATTACATTGGCAAGTTCTAAGAATATGTTTCATTCTAGTACAATCATTCCAGCGATTTGTAGTAACAATGTCAGACACGTTTCCCCAAACAAACTAAAAATGCTTAGATGTAAAGTGTTTTATGAACTCTCATTGGAGAGAAGTTTGCTTTAGGGCAAGTTGTGAAAAATGACTGGACTTTTTTCACCCAAGTCCTTCTGGCAGCAGCGGGCCACCATCGCTCACTGATACTGTTCAAATTGGGCCAGGGATCTGGGAGTGCAAAGGTAGTGCAGCCTCTGCCAAAAATATGTGAGTGTGCAAGTGAGTGTGTGGGTGGGTGGGTGTGTTGGAGCAAGTGAGCACAAAAGGTAAGAGATTATGGGAGCAACAATACACATCACAAAAAATGCCCCATAGTCTCAATTTATTGCTGTCGAACGCTTGTTTTTCTACAGCTTGGTCTAAGTGTGTGTCTGCTGTAGAGAGAGGAAGGGAGCGATCGGGTTGGAAACACTGATAACAGCTAGGTTGATTTGGCCTCTTGCTGTTCCTACACCTGTCTGCTCTCTCTACAAGTAAAACTGCAGGTGTGTGTGTGTGTGTGTGTGTGTGTGCGCCCCTGTGCTCTCTTCTCTCCAGTGAGTGTCATCATTGCTGCCTTCCACCCCTGAAAACCTGCACATACTGAAACACACACGTGATTGGCTGACCAATACGAGTGGAAGAACAGATATATTCCTCATACTGTTCATTCCTCTCACTCTCATTTATTCCTGTCGTTCGCCCGCCACCATTTCTCAAATTCAGCTTCTTATTAAGTGTCTGTCATCTATGCCATTTGTCCATGGCCCTGCGTGTCTCCATTCCTTCATTTGCCCTTCATAGATTCTTTCCTCCTCTTTTCGTTTCACCTTGCTGGAGAAATACTGCCATGTATTTCCACTCTTAAATGTATTTCTATCACTTGTTGAACCAGGTGTTAACAAACACACAGTCATTGATCAGTGGATTAGACTATTATGAGTTCAATGTCCCGGTCAACAGCACAATCTTCATGACAATAACACTTTAATCACAAGCCTACATCCTTCTGCTTTACCGACTCATTTTCTTTTCAATTGAACCGAATATTTACACTTCGGTACGTAGCAAAAAGCACCAAAATAAAAGTTGAAACATTTGTAGTCATGTATCACTAACTGCATCATTTTGTGAGAACAGGCTTACAAAGTCTTGTGATATCCATCCAAACCTGTTTTAATGTGTTTTCATTGAACCATAGAATTGTTAAGGCTGCTGTTGAATGCCTGGTGCAAATTGATGCCCGTCAAAGCTCGCTGTGTTCTGGCTGTCGTTTCAACTTCACTCCCAGATTAGTCATCTCTCACTCTCTTTCCTTGCCTGCTTCCTCTCTTCTGATCCTTAGCAGTAGAATCTGGCTAGATCATTCAGTAAAGGCCCATGGGATGTGGGAGTCAGACTGTACTCTCCTGCTATTCAAAGCGAAGCCACTGCGAGTGAAAAGAGATTAAACCTGGCAACACAAAGAGGGCCTCGCAGCTTTTAACTGATTTGTGATTAAATGCTTTTTTTTGATAGATCAGAGGTCACATTTTCCGCTGTGTCACTTCTCATGCTGCTACTGCACTTTACAAGGTTTACTACTATTAAAGACTAGCACAAGGCATATTTAAGCCTACAAAAGTGCTTAGCTTGCATGCAAAATATCTGTTCCAACAACACAGATCCAATTTGTCTAAATGAATCATTTAAATATAGAGGTTAGTCCCTACACACCATAATGTTGACTAATGTAGCACTGACAGAATTGTTAATAAACCAAGTGGATCTGGGCTTTGGAATTGGTTTAGTAAGCAGTTTTTCTCTGGCTGCTCATGCAGATATTTAATCAATCAAACATAGTTTATAAAATGGTCTATCCTGTGTGTGTAGAATTTTCTTTGGAGCCTGACATTGTTTTGTTATCAGAACTAATATTGCAATTATGATAATATGAGAATTTCCAGTTACTTGACATTGACACTATAATCACACTTTATAGCTGCTTGGACTGTAATTTAGTTCTTTCATGTAAAAATGACCCATGTAAGAGACGGCTTTCACGTTTCGAGCCTTTAGTGGACAATTAAGTCCTAATACAGGTTGGTTCATGGAACAACTTTTATTCCCATAATGAAACATTATCTCAAATCAGCAAGGGATATGACCTTTATGGATATTACAAAATTACACAGATTACACAGGTCCTGGCTGATAGATGGGCTGATGGGCCAAATGATAGGTCATTTAACCATCATTAGGTGATTTCTATCTTAAAAGCTTTGTAAATGTTCTTTTCAAGTAAACCTGACAGTAACGAACCACTTGTTATCAACACAGCAAGAAAAGGCCAGATATTTTTATGTACTACTGTAGGGTTGATATGCTTGCTTGAATCCAGTATAAGAAGCCATTATAACTAATACGAAAGTGAACTTAATGGGATATATTCAGTTTGTCTTTTCAAATGTATGCACTGTCTCATATGCATAAACTCAGTCCAGTGTACATTCATAGTAGATGGTTACAAACCACCCAATTTACATGCAATACTCAAGTTAGCGTCAGGCCAGGAAACAGTATTCCCGTTCATCAGCAAGGTAGAAAATAAGGGTGTGTGTGTGTGAGAGTTTGCATCCTGTCACAAATGTGCAATTAGTGAAAATTAAAACTTGCCAATTTACAAGCTGATTCTGATTCTGATGGAGCAACATTAGCAATGGTTTACAGTCGAGTTTTAGGAGATCCAGCATTTGTAAGTCAAATATTCTCTCTTTTTGGCTTTGTTTTGGTATTCCAGAGAAATAGCTGGCTCTTCAGCTGCTAAATGCTCCACTATGTTCACTAGGCAGCTGCTAACTGTGTTTGTCTGCTCTTTGGTACTGGACATGTAGTGTTTAGAGGATTTTTAGAGCTTTTCCCCTAAAAACAGTTGGCTGCTTTCTGCTACCTGATGGCAGCGCTGATGAGAGCAGTGAGAGTGAACCAAAACAGTTAATTTGCTGGCTATAAACCCAAAGCAATGAGCTGAAATATGTTAAAACGCTCCACAGAGCTAAGGGGAACGGCTGAGACAATACGATAATTCTCTATAAGTTTATCATTATGGGAAACTCCTTCCCTATAACACATATTATTTAATCCATTGTTAATATATAAATATTGATTACCACGACATTAACCATATCCTAAAGAGATAGTTTCAGATTTTTGAAGTGGGGCTGTATGAGGTACTTATCTATAGTCAGTGTATTACCTGGAGTAGATGGCGGTCAGCAGTCCGCAGACAACGTAATTCACTGACTAGGCATAGTTTCATGGCATGGTTTTAAGGTATCCCGCAGGGATCCCATATGACACAGTCAAGGTTTCAAAACCACTAAAATTTTCCATTCATTCTATCGTTGCTATGGTATCAGCTGTTATTTTATGCCTCGTCAAAGACGGCAAGCGCAGGAATCCCGCAGGTTGTGTGCAGTGTAGAGACTAACCCGGCCCCTGCCCCTCGGTTGGTGCGATCACTTAGTCACCTGTGTGTAAGATGGCCAAAGGACGGGAATCCCTAAAGCCTGGTCGGAAAATACGAAGTCTGCTGCTTTTTGGCCATATCGCCCAGAACTACACACAGCCCAAGGATTTTTCCCTAGCAATAATTGTGATCCAAACATTTAAACATAATTACTGTTTCTGTCAGTGTCTAGTCACTGTATTTGTTACACAAACTATTAACAGCTCTTGCTCTCCACTCCAAGTCCAATGTATTTTTAAGGTTTAAAAGATTATGTCCTCCCCTCATTGGCCTCAAACTGGTTTGGTCCACTACCTACCTTTTTCACAACATCAGCGACTTTATTTCTAATGAGCGCCCAGAGACCAAACTAGTGAGTTATTCAAACCATCAGGTGGAAAGTGAGAAATATACAAAAGTCTATCTTAGGCTAATTCCCCTGCATACTGCTCAGAGTAATCTCAGTCAGGCCTCTCTTGCTATCTTGTACCGTGCGCACACAGGCAGGAGTGAGAGTTAGTTACTACTTAGAAGCTCTATGACTGTCACTCTGAAACTTCACAACAACACAGGAGGAGAACAGGGAGGTAGACAACATAGGAGAACAGGGAGGTAGTAGTTGCCAAGAGATATTGTAGAAAGAATAGATAAAAACATACACAGAGGTTCAAAAGGTAACTTTTAGGCTAATTGAAGGCAAGCAGATGTACGTGGTAAGTTATAATTAATTTCCACTCATGTTTCTTGTGAAGCAAAGAAGGCCTTACCAGAGAGATGGACACAATTACAAAGTGTGATAGAGTATGATAAGGATGTTATTAAAATAACACAGCAAGGGCTCATTTTACTCCTTGACTGTGTCATACTGTATCAGAGCCTAATCAATATTTGTACCGAAGATGCACATATTCTTCACTTTACTCCCCTGATACTTGGCACCGGGTTACATGACACTTTTAACCTTCAGAGTCTTTTCATCTTGCCCACGGCTCGTTAATCTACTCTCTTTCAAAATCTCCTCCATCGTTCTGCCTGTCTGTACTCCATCTCAACCTGCTCCATTCACCTGGTGCACCTCTGCCAGCAAGCTAATTAGCTTTAGCACTTTTACAACCCTTACATTTTCTTTACTGCAGCTTCTAAGTACGCCACATTAACTGCAGAATAGATGCTGTCAGCTGTTCTGGAATCAACCATAGCTATAGCCACAGGGCCTGTGTCACTCTGTCTACAGACAGAGATAATGTCAAATGAGGCATCATTCAATGAGAGTTGTGTGCTAATTGACCATTTAAGGCCGTTATCACTGCAATGTCTGACATATAACAATTAGATAGTATGCTGGTTGTCTATTTCACAATTAATTTAAAGATGCAGTGTAGAGGTTTCTTGTAAACAACCAAAAGTTTGTCAGTCAGTTGTTTCTCATGAGAAAACGCACTGTCACTGAGGTACTGGACAACAAAGCCCCCCTGTCCTCTGGTGCTACTAGTGGTCAAAATAAAGTAGTATGGAAATAGAGTGTGCAACTGAGAGTGGCAGTTGTAGAAACACTCTATCTACTACTTGTAAACTAGTATGTTAATCAGTGTTTACATTTACTCATGTGGCAGACGCCTTTATCCAAAGCAACTTACATTTGAGGAACAACATGCAATCATCAACAGAGCATCAAATACAGCACGAGATCTACAACTGACAATAAAAGCAGCAATAAATACTAGTAAGCGCTAATGGCACATATCACATCAATGGGGTAAATACCTAAGGAAAGAAGTAGAGTTAACAAAAAAAGCAATCAATACAAGATAATTGTAGGTGATAGAAGAAGAAGAGCACAGGAAGTTCATGTTAGATGTTAGCAGTTAGCGGTGTTATAAGAGTTTTCAGGAGCTTCTTGAAGTTAGAGAGGGACGCCCCTGCTCTGATGGCGTGTGGTAGCTCGTTCCACCATTATGGTATCACAGATGCGAACACCTGGGACTGGGATTGCTTTGTGTGAATTTGCAAATTTTCATGTGAGCTACCATTCATTCACATCCCCTTTTGTGTCCCTTGCCACTGCCTCTGCTGCATCTGCTGAAGCCTCTCTAAGCTACTGGTAACGTAGCTTGTGTCCCGGTTCGAATGCATTTGTGAAGGAAGCCGATTCAGTCTAAAAAAGGGTGTTATGTTGCTCTTCTGTATGTATCCTGAGATGAGATTATTCTCATACAAAAAGTATTCTTGAATTAAATAGTGCTGTAAGTGCCAGAGAGCAGTGCACAAGCTCTGCTATAAATAGGCATGAATTGTTGGGTCTCTGTTAATAATATCAAAAAGAGTACAGTGTAGACCTACTCTACATGAAAAATTAGATAACTTTTGTTATGAATTGGCACTGTATCAATAAAAATGACTTGAATTGAATTTAATAAGTGGAATGTACATACAAGTTACTGCTGGTCCCCTAGAAATAAACTAAAGTAAACTTTGAAACTGTAAAATGGTGGTATGGTAAATAACTCAAATTTTACTAAAGTAAATATCACAGCATTAATGTAGAAACAAAGCAATATAAAGTACTCCTATTTCAGTGCCTGAAGATATTTATTCTTGCATCCATTCACCTCTGTGAGCTAAGATAAAGACACCAGAGGTCGTTTTATGAAAGATGTTATTGCTTTCTTTTGCAGGTGTCACGCAAATAAACACAAAAATAAATGAAAAAAACACAAACAGCAACAAAAGGCCCGCATAGATGTAATGTTAAAGCTTAGAAATATTATGATACGTATAATAATAATAATAATAATAATAATAATAATAATAATAATAATAATAATAATAATAATAAGTATAATTTCTCCCAAACCTTAAAATTAGGTTAAATTGCCTTAAAATGCATAGTAAACATTTTTGCATTAGAAAATGCATGGCACTGAACAGAAAATACAACTTCTAAGTCAATGAGAATATGTACTTAATTAATATTAATAACCTAAGTTTGAACATTGATTCATTAGAGTTAGTCATGAGGCTCTCTAAACTATTTATGACAACAACAGGCCATGAGTCAAGAGGAGATTAATAATGCATTATTCCCTGTCTACAGCAGATGATAGACAGTGGATGAAGTCTTAGCTCCATGCTTGTTGGACGTTCCTTTGATGCCCAATCAATATTGAAAAAGTTAATGAGAAATGCTTCAGGCATGTTAATGCATCTTCAGAGCAGCCATGTTGTTATAGTTACAGACTTGAAGTCAATCTTCCTTTTGGACTAGATAATACAATCATAGGGATGTAAATCTTAGGCCACTCTGCACAAATGTCACTCTCAGTAATTTTCAATAATTTTCCTCTGAAGGCATTATCACACCAGCCAATTTGGGTTTTGGATATCTTGCTCACTCCAGCAAGGTACCTTTGTGTTTTCACTCCTGCCTCTACACTCCACTGCATTTCTCTGGAAATCTGAGCGTGCATGTGTGTGCATGCCTTGAGTGCGTCTTATCCTCCATTCACCGTGAGCTGGCTGAGCAAATTGATACTGCTCTGGGACTTTTTGGTGATCTGTAAGTCCGCTGTCACGGTGATGAGAGCAGCACAAAGACGGCGGCGGTGCGGTAAATGTCAGCATGTCAGCGAGGAGTGACACAGAACATCCGAGCTTGGCACGTGGAGGCCGCCTGCCTCGACCCAGCACACACATGACAAGGCCAAATTTGTACAAACAAGAATAATCCTCATACTGAATAGGAAATCACACACACACACAAGCACAGACTCACTAGGAGAGATGTTGAAACATGGGGTTTAACACTGTGGCATATCAACGCTAAATCAGTATATCAGCCATACTTGTCAGGAGAGGCTGAATTTCAGTTTCACAGGTTGAACATTTGTTTGGAGTGAGTGTGACAGATTGCGGTTTACAACAGACAAGAACTAAAGTTGCACACATGCTTAAACGCACAAATATCAAATGGGTAGAATGTAAGGATAGTTTGTTTGGATAGATATTGATATTGACTGGTGGTTGTCTTCTTTTTGAGATGCTGTAATTCCCTTCTGACAACTATAGTATTTGCTGTATGCTGCTATGTTTACCCAAAAATCCATTTTACATCATTTCGAACACATTGCATTAGAACATGAAATTCTGCTAGCTTAAATGTCAGCTCATTAGTATCAGCATTCAGTTCAGAAATCAAAACAATTTTTGTTTCTATGTTTTGTCACACATTTTAAAAAAGAGACTAGCTGAGACAACTCATTTGTGTGCCATTTTAAGTCCAAGGAGGTTATTTTTTTTACCCATGCATGCATGGCTCTAGGGGTGGCATTGTCAGTCCACCAGACTGAAATGTCTCTTTAAATATTGGATATATTTCCTTGAAATGTGGTCAAAATATCTATGGTGCCCAGAGGATGAATCATAGTAGCTTTGGTGATCCCATGATTTTTCATCAAGTTTTTAATTTGTAAAAGATTTTTTTTATGCCCAGGTACTCACAAAACTAATGACTTTCCCATCAGCCTCAATTGTGCTACCTTGAGTTTATTACTAAGTAGCAAATGTTAGCATGCTAGCAAGATCTTTAGCAGCCATACAACAGCATGTTGGTATTGTCCCTGTAAGTTTGTTAAAATGCTGTTATCGTTTAGCTTAAAGGGCCGTGCTCTTCCTCAGTAAAGCCTGACAGAGTCGCTAGCATGGCTATAGACTCTTTGTCTTGCTGTGAAGAATGTTGCTAAGGACAAACCCCAAATAAATACTTAAACTTAACTTGTTTAATAAGTTATGCAGTAGTGTAGACGACAGTAACTTGGGAGGGGGGAACTATTATTGGAGATATAACGTTATTTTTCTCTACAGACTGAATGGGGAAAAAGCAGTCCCTAACATGATAGCCTACATGTTTGCATCACATTCTGAAGGCCTTACAATCAACAACAAAAAAAATTCCCAAATAAAAATTCACCCATATGGGACTGGAATCACTGTTTTGCTCCAGTAAAACAACAATACCAGCTCTCCTCTGGTAATACTAATGCTGTCCTGAGAGAGCTATAATTTTCAAAGGAAGCCACTGGCCCTGTACATGTGGTATTAGTGCTAAACCTCGTCGGGACTCGCTCAATGTCCCTAGGGTATTTTGAGTGACATCCTGGTTTGTTTGTTTTTATCTGGGATCAGGATCAATGTCAAGTGGGCCAATTTCATCACTCCATCACTAATTTGGATCAGATCGTAGTTAAGTAATTTGATTCGGCTATATGGGAGAAGACAAATTTACTTCATCGGAAGCACAAAATTATACAAATCATTATTAGGATACTTAAATATTCAATTATAGGACATACGGCACATTCTATGAACTTAATGTAAATATATACTTGTGCAAATGAATCATGTTACACTTTTACAGATACAGGTTACACAGGTTTCTTCGAGGTAAAGCTCTGCACCTCAAGAGATGCCAATTCAAAAAAAAGTAACGATTTTCCAGACAATTGCATTATTTCATGAGACATAGTCTCACAATGACAAAGATCGTGCATCTGCATTACCCTGCCTCTGTTTGCACACACACACACCATGACTATTCCCACAAGTTTCATTGCTGTTGCCACCATCACACTCCTGCCCGACCCTCCCCAAGGACTGTTTAAATAATGAAATCTACTTTCTGCTCACTGTGTTCAGCCTTGATAGCACTGATGGAACATGATAACAGCTGTCTCTGTCTTGGCATGGGGATGGTTAGAAGAGTAGCAAGAAGGGGAGGAACGGACTGTTTCTTCCCCCAACAGCCTCACACACACACACACACACACAGAGGAAAGAGATGGGATTCAGTGCTGGGAGGTTTGGAGTGGGAAGCTGTCAGAATCTCTCCCTCGCAGGGTAATGAGACTTAGGATAGAACGAATTGAGCTTTTAAGCAGTGTGAATTCAACACTTTTGTCCCTCTAAGATGTGTTTTTTTGTGTGTGAAATAAGGTTAAACCCATGATGATGGTTTGTTAATGATGGTAGGCATATAACAGGCTTATACGTCAAACTTTTTATCAGCTTTTCACAGTTGTTCAACTTTGATGTGATGGATATGGTGCTGTTTGCTTTATGATTTATGATAATTATGATTTATTCATCTGCTTAAGTGATTTCCCCTGTTATTTCCCAAATTACAGTAGTTATGGGAATTAAGCCAACAGGCAAACACCTCCATTTAAGGCTGTTAGGCACATTTATATGACAGTCATGCTAGCAGCACAGTGGAGCTTTAAGCTAAATGCGAATGGTAGCCTGCTAACATGCTCACAGTAAAGATGCTAACATGCTGGAGTATAGCAGATATAATATTTACCAAGCATACATCTTGGTGCGTTAGCATGCTAACATATGCTAATCAGCACTAAACACATAGGACATCTGAGGCTAATCGGAATGTCATTAGTTTTACAGGTATTTGGTCAGGACAGACCTGATGATGGTGCTAGACGAAACGTCAGTGAATCACCAAAATCATTAGTATTCATCCTCTGGGGAACACGATTGTTTGTATAAAATTTCATGACAATACATCCAATAGTTGTTGAAATACTCCAGCCTGGACGGACCAAAGTGATGATCGACTGACATGAGACGGGTGATTAATTAATCAATATTTCAATACTATACTACAATTGAAAGGCCATCAACTAATCAACTAATTTTCTCACAGCCAAATGAATCTTTCAATTTTTAAAAAATAAAATACTTTAGTAAAATACTCAGTCAAATCGATGAGTGTGGTTCAACGCAACACACAGGAAGTCATTAGCAGGAAAAGATAACCAAATTATGTGGAGTGCTCTGTTGAGCATAACCTGATGCCCCACGATATGTTTTTTATATTTTATTTTATTGTATGGCCAACTTCCAACAGATATCCAGCTTTGTGACACAGGATGGCCCAAGTCAAATTTTACACAGTTTCTATTGTATTTAAACTGGAAAGTTCCAACAAAAGTTTGGTTTATAAACCCATGTATTAAAAGTATAGTGTAAAGTATCTGTACCATGACATACATTTACTACCATAAAACATGAAATCAACTTTAGAAAATGCACCTCAAAGACCACGTTTTATGTGCGGATCATTGTCAGATTCATGTTGGCTGAATTCTGAGTGGTTGAAAGTCATCAAAACATTGAACAATTGAATTGAGCAAAAACCTGTACTATGTTGGCAACCAAAGACTGACTGACAAAGTTAATAAAACTAGTGGGCCGATGAGTATAAGAGAGTGAGTTGAAGACAGAGTGGAGCTGAATCCCAATAACCTAGAGAGGGTGAGGTTGAAAGGGAGACAGGGAGGTTGATTGATTGAGTTTAGGAGAGGGATTGGGGAATAGACGAGAGAGACAGAGAGAGGGAGGGACAGCGAGAGATGCGGGTGGATTACAGTCTAATCCATGTCTCTCTCAGTGTGCTCTTATTTCATTACAGCAGAGTGAGAAACACAGCACAACGGGCTGACCTTCCCTAACTCCATTTCATTCCACTGGATCAGACCAAATTATTCGATCTGAACTGCACTGCTCTGCCCTAATAGAGAAAACACACGCTACTGTACAAGCCACTGTCGCAACACTGTCATCATTCAGCACAGATTAAACTTCACACATGATGGGAAAATGTCCATGTAGAATCCGTATAGGAGACACACAACAAGATGTTAATGCTTTAGCGAGATTAACAGCAACCTTTACAACCCATAATCCAATCCAAATTCATATTTGTCCTTTACGGTACAGGGAAATGATATAATTTACATAATGTGACAAATGAAAGATAGGAAACACAGACTTTCAGCGAGCTATTTAATTTGAATGTGCTTCTTGTAGGGTTATTAAAGTAAATTATTATGCCTTACTGTCACATATTTATATTTTTTAGGACAAATGATTAAGACCTCATTTTTCCCCAAGAAGGACATTTGTTTCCACATAATGTACATTATTTTTGCCTCCAGAACAAAAAATACATTTAAATACAAGAAGAAGGCACAAATAAACCCAATTAAAAGTTTTTGGGACATAATGTGCCATATATTGTTATTTTTAGGTAAACTTGAGGTATTCAAAATGCTGTGGGGGGTATAATTTTAATACAAAATAAATAAAAATAACAACATATATGCAACTTGAAATGATATGTACTTTTCCTGTGTAAATGTATAGAGGAGATTTTTTTGGATTTGCCACGTCTATAGTTTTTCTTATTTCTTTTTGGGACAGACAGGGGCTGTTTCACAATCTGCGTTCTTTTCTGTACTTGTGTTCTTGTGAAACGTCATCAGTCGCAACCAAAGTACTGTTCCAATTCAAAAGTCCGCATCTAGCCAAGTACAGTAAAATACCCGGATGTGTTCTCGCTCTGCTCCTTTTACCGAGCCTGCATCGGTGGTGACTTGTGTGGGCTTCAGATCGCCAGATCTCCCAGAAAACTTTCAACTGTAAGTTATGATACTGCTGTTCTTGTGTCACATATAGTAGTTTTAAGAGTGTTTTATGCTAAAATATAGTTGTTAAAACTCCAAATATGTGGTTCAAGATAGAGCTAATTTTAAAAAATGCTACGACGTTTTCAGAGATGTGTGGTCCCGTCCGCTAACGGATCTGGCCGACTTCAAGTCCGCTGCTGTTCCAATTGCTGAATGACTGACTGCGCGCTCCTGTTCCCGGGAGTCTTTACTCCTGAGCCGAACTTGTCAAGTCCGAGCTTTAAAGTACAGAAGTCTGAACTTGGCGAACTCGGTATTGAGAAACAGCCATGTACTTTCTTTTGGAAGTCCCCATCATGCACTGGGTGATAAAATCAGGAAGTGTAATGTTGTGGAGTCAAAAGTTAGGCTCGGGATGCACCTAAGCCTCTTTTTTCCCTGACCCTTTTGGTGAATCTAAACTATGAAAAGTCATACTGAATTACTGAATTACAGACAAGCAGACAACACAAATATATCTAAACCTGCTCATTATAAGGCAGGGCATCTTAAAAAATGTTAAGTCTTACGGAGAGTTATGTGCCTGGCTGTGTCCCAGATCACTTTTTCATTCATTCAATGACTAAGGACTTAGGAAAAGACGATCACGGGGCGTAAAGAATCCAACTGCTCTTTTCAAGGCGATGTAATTATGCAACGGCGGATGTTACTGATGTGAGCTGCTGTGCATATTAGCATGTTATAGCATAAGAGAGAAAAGGCTTTAAAGCCAATGGTAACTTACATCCTGTATCCGTCATGTTCGGTCATTTCTTTTTTTTAATTGTGGAAAATTCAAATGCAACACTTTATATTATTATATTTCAACAATCTGAAACATAAAAACGGTGTTGAAACAGTATCAGATGACAACAAAGCAAAAATAAAACAAAACAAAAGAAAGAAGGAAAATGTGCGGGTCTCCTTCAAGTAGGCTATCATAATGTCCGTCTGTGGTAAAAGGGTTTTGGTAAATGTGGTCACTGGATTTTAATGGTTTGAGTTTGAGAATGTGCATTGGACAGCATTTTCTCCTTTCCTTTCGTAAAGGATGGTCCGGTGTACCCTATGCTAAAGGAGATAAGAAAGTAAGCATTGAAGCACCTTTCCTTAGCTTTCAGAGAATGCAACAAAGACCGCAGCCTAAGTCTTATGCAGAAGACATGCAGAAGATTTATGTATTAATTTGTAGGGCTGTCAACTTTAGTCGTTAGTCGACTAATCGGTCGATGCTGTCTTGGTCGACTGACATTCTCATTGGTCGACCAGTTGCATTTTTTTTTAAATTTACCTATAGAAAGAAATTTTCAGTGATTTACTGCTTGATATTTGTTGTAGGACAGAATTGAAGGTTAGTCAGCTAGACCACTAGGTGGTGCTGTGACATAGACATCGTTCCCAGGAAAGTAAGGCATGGTGAGGAAGAAACCGTTGTTCGTTGCAACGCACAATGGTTGTATTATAGCTGCACAGTTCTACCGCCAGAAGCAAAATAAATCTACTCCATGTGCATACAGACGTCTCCTGTGAGTTACTACAATATTTATTCCTTTTATAAG
>JAPMOB010234366.1:0-15493 GCA_029875015.1 Lepomis gibbosus | reverse complement strand
TCTTCTATATAAACTCTTTCCCCCAGTCCCTTGTTCCTTCTTTAGAGTTTTGTCATTATTTTCATGTGACTGCTGACAGTTAACTGATCTTGTGGTGGTGTTTTTTTCTTTTTAGATGACCCGTCTGGTGCTGCCCAGAATGGTTAAGAGGTGAGTTAAATGATAGGCTTCCATGTTTTGCGACATGACTGCAGTCAAATATCAGTGTTGCAAATGAGGGAGCGTGGCACAGAGCTGCACAAGGAATCAAAATTAAATTAGTTTGTTTTACAAGAGCAGTATTTGTGAGACACTTTATAAAGGTGGCTCTTTTTACAAGGAAGTGGGGACAAGAAATCCTTACCAAGCCCTTTCTATCACTGCATCTCTCTTTTCCTCTCCTCCTTTGTTCGCAATGCTGACAAGCTTTCAATTCACACAAAGTGCTCTTCCCACCAGATTGGCTGCTCTTTTCCCATGTGACTACTGCTGGCCAATAGCAGTGCAGGCACATTTGGTGCCGTGTGAGGCTGGAGCGTCGCTCCACTACATCACTGCAGCAACAGGCTGCCATGGCAACACACACAGCCACTACCACACTGTGTTAGTGTGTGTGGAACGTCACTTTGTGTGTATTTGTCAGCGTGCTGAATGTGTATAGAGACAGAGTTCCCACTGGCCTGGTAAATCATTGAAAGTTTGTGGATTTGAAGGAAAAAATAAGGAATTAAAAACTAAATAATAATAATAAAAAACGTGTCACTGTTCTGGGATCAGTGCTTCATATCTTGGGGAAAGCCCAAATTAACAATGAAGCCTCTGTGATCTATAATTTGACCAATGCAACATAAGCAAAAACATGATAGTTTTGAGTCCTAGAATTTCATTAATTCATTGAAATGTCTGTAATGTTGCTGCCCTAAATGTTTTTTGTTTGTTTTTAGCATCATAGATAACAAACCAAAGTTCTTGTCCTAAATCTATCTATTTTTTTTTTTCTCAGATCCAAAGGAGTTATCCTCAACATCTCCTCCGCCAGCGGCATGTACCCTGTCCCCCTGCTTACAGTCTATTCTTCTACAAAGGTATATGTGACATCTTTATTTGTCTGTCACTTATATACATATGCATAAACAAGGTTTCATAATATTGGTCTATATCTTGGTTCATCAAGCCAACCCATCCTTTTTTCCTCATCTTTCCTTTTTTTTGTGTGCAGGCCTTTGTGGATTTCTTCTCTCGTGGCCTTCAGGAGGAGTATAGGCGTCAGGGCATCATCATTCAGGTGAGTTTTGGACTTGTTCGATGGAATTAATTCCTCTCCTTCCACGTTGCACAGGATGTTGTGGGATGTGTTCTCAGAAGTGAGGACACTTAAGGTTTTCGAGCTTTTATGAGCCAAACAGATGCTAGGATGAGAGAACTGTGTCTAAGTTTGAATCTGATCCAAACCTAGTTGCCCCCACATGAAAATACCCATCATTCCCATCCCTTCTGCCCTAACTTTAAGTGACAGTAGCATAAACGATACCAATGTAGACCGTCTTCTCGGTCATCGTGCCACTTGTTTACTGTATGTGTCTGAAGCTATTCTGATCAAAGTTGAAAATATTATATACGGCTATGTCTTAAAGGTCCATTGGTGTACAGCAGCCTTTGCAACTCGCACTTCATATGAGCGGACATGATCCACAGAACATTTAGACTATGAAGATTGGGGTGGGTTCTGTAGGCCAAACTTGGGATTGTGGCTTTTGTTTAACAATGAATGTTTAACAAAAATAGAATAAAATGGGTAGGGAACATGACCAATTAATTGGATTATGATTTGCTAGTTTTATAGAAATATATATTTTGTTATAGACTCTGTGACAAAGGATTTTAGAATTTCAGATTATACTCAAAAGAAATACAACTTTTTTTCTTAAATCCTGATTGAAGGGAAATAAAATGACAAACATTCATGAATGATGCTTGTTATATGCACTTTTACAGCACAGGCATTTTTGAAAATATTCCACATAAATCTTGTTAGTTCTGTTTTTATTCTTAGTTTGTTTTTTAAACATCCTCTGTAGTCGTCACTCATGCGTCACATTGTGGTGGGAGTGAGTACAGCAGTTTCACCTCAACAAACCCTGTGTTTTTACTTGATAACCCCAGTCATCGGAACAATTTACTGCAAAGATTTTAAGTGCATCTTTAGAGTGCCATTGGTCAGCCTCACAGGAAGATGCATGACATACCACCATTTAAATACTAAACATACGTTATCTGTGCTGCAAATCAGTTCATGTGTGGAAGTTTTGTCACACAGTTTGTCTTTATGCCATCCTGAGGGAGAACAAGAACTTTGTGTTAGTCAAACATTGTGGTTGGTCACAGAAGGGTTTTTAGGAAGCTCATCTCATGTTTTCCCATTGTCTTCCTGCAGAGCGTGCTGCCCTTCTTCGTGGCCACTAAAATGACTCGTATCAGGAAACCCACCCTGGACAAACCAACCCCAGAGCGCTATGTGGCAGCTGAACTCAACACTGTGGGTCTGCAGAGCCAAACCAATGGCTATTTCCCCCATGCTGTCATGGTAAGACGTGGAAACCTCAAAATACTCAACCTAGTTGCAACACACGTCCAGTATAGATCAAGGCTATATTTTGTTTTACTCAAATGATTTGTGGAAACTCTAGATAATGCTGTGAAAAATAGAATAATGAGCACTGTAAGTCTTTTCAAGATGTCTTGGAAAAGGTTTTTAGTCAAATCATTTATTTTTTTCATTTAAAGAAAGTTACAGTTTAAATGGATTGTAAACTCATGTGGCACTTTTTTTAATTTTTTTTTTTTGTGGTGTTTTCCTTCACAGGGCTGGTTCACCACCAAGCTGGTGCCAAGCAATATCGTCATCTTCTTTGCAGCTAGAATGAACCGCCTGCAACGTACTGGATACCTGCAGAGGAGAAAGCTGCGGGAGCAGAAGAACGGAGCAAACTTCAAGACTGACTAGGACAGACGGGTGACGAATATGGAGGCAGCCACTTTGTTTTTGACCTGGTGAAGCGTCAAAGGAAAAGAGAGATTGTGTTTGTATCTGTGTGACTGATCCTACAGTTGCCTGAGATTTCACTTGTTCCTTCGGTAAATGTGCACATCAAAGTATGTGTATGACTTTGTGTTTAAAATACCCTAATGTGATTTGTCTCGAAATAGCCAAGTAAGACAGGAGCTGAAAAAATAAAAAAAAATGCTGCTCTTGCCAAATAACATTAATACTTTTTGTCACTGACACTGATGGTGGAAATATACAACCAAAAACAATGATTTGTTTACCCTGCTGTTGTAAGCAGTGGAAAATGGTGGTGGGCATCTTTTATATATATATATATGTATAATTATTTATTTTATATTCGTATGAACACACGAGCCAAACTAGACCTTTTAGACTAGCTTTCAACCTGTTTACAAATCATTGAGCCATTTAAAGATGGCTACTTCCGTCAGTTTACGGAACTATTATCAGCATGCATTGGTTCTTTTTTTTTTTTTTCTACAACATTGTGTGTTTACAGTATATTTAAAAAGTTACTTTGTGGTGGGTTGTTTTTGCACAAATTACTTATTCTAAACCAAAGAGTTTTCATAGTTTATTATTTACTGTTGCATTAAACATAAGTGCCTTTCTACTGACATTAATGCTGGAAATGGTCAGATTCAGTGAGCGGGTATCGACTGGTTAAAACTGTGTTATGGAAGGATATAATTCAACTGGTGCTATGTCCATGTGAAAGACACAGTTGCTTAATTTTCTGCCTATTTTAATCAAAATGTAAACCTTTCACAGATGAAGGAAACCTAATTTTGTACATCCAGTGTTCTCCATCCCTTTGAAAGGATTTCAAAGGGATGGAGAATATTTTACATCATTACCGTTGCTGTGGTTTCACATTTACTTACAGACTAGTTCACATTCTAACAAATGTTTGCTGCAAAACAAGAACTGTTCTTCTTAATACAGTTGGTGCACAATTGAATACTCCATATGATTTGGTCTGACCTGTTCCTCAACTAAGCTGCCTTGTGAATGCTTTTCCTCTGTAAAGAGTGTTTTAATATGCTTGAAAATTAAAATTTGAATTTCTACATGTAAAATGCACTGTTTATGTGTGTATGTGTGAGATAGTGATACTTCAAGTACATTTTCCTGATTTATATCTACATACATACTTTTACATTAAGTAACATTTTCAATGCAGAACTTTTACTTGTATTTTACAGTGGAATTAGGACTTTTACTCAAGTAAAGGATCTGAATACTTTGTGCACCACTCGCCAAAAGTAGCCTATCCTTTAGAACGGGTAACATTAAAGATGGGCATCAGGAAGCTTGGAGTAGAATAACGGCGTCTAAAAATATGTATTTGCCTTCAGGTTAGGGCAGCAATTCCATTATTTGTAAGAAACTGGGATTATCAAAATAATTTAGTGTTCACTGCCATAAAACTGAAAAAGGAGGATCTGGTTAATAAAAGCTTACCAGTATAAATGGAACAAAATTAGGATGCAGTGGCAGTTTATGGGACAATGATACTAAAAGGCATTTATACCATATTCAGCAGGAAACGTCACTGGGGAAGAATAGGAAAGAACACTATCTTTTTAGCAGAATTAGACTGGGTCACACAAAGTTAAATACATATTTCCACCTTCTTGGAAAACCCACTGGAACTTGTGAGGCATGTGTAACACCAAAATCTGTGACCTACTGTATCAGATTCTGTGACTACACCCAAACGACGATTTGTTTTCCTAACCATAACCAAGTACTTTTAGTGCCTAAACCCAACCAGGTAGGCTACTTTTAATGCCTAAACCCAACCAAGCTACAGCCGCTTCACATCGTCAACAAAGCCTCTGGCGCTTAACTTCCCATTTGGGTCACATAATCTGATAGGTCACACATTTTGGTGTCACACCTGCAATGAAATGGAACATGTTCTACTTGTATGCTCTAAATAAAACTGAAATGAGCGACTGGTGCTAAGGAAGTGACTGAAGGAATTAAACAAATGGACATTAAAACAATTTTTGCAAAAAACTCTGATGTTAAAACACATCTTCTTACATCTTACGCATAACAGACTGGACTAAGCACAAGACTAAGGACTTAACAATGATACAGCAGGCAGCGATTATACTCTGTCCATACAAGCATAGACTGTCTATAAATATAAATAGCAAGTCGCCATTTAGAGGAAGAAGAAGCTCACAGAATGGGACGGAACCAATTTTCACATCTCAGTTTTGGTTAGGACTTATTTTTTTGTAACACACGTTCCATGGCTGTCAGACGTCTTAGCAGCAAGTTCTGGTAACGTTAAAAGATTTGGTTCAACATTAGACAGTCTGCTATTTGTTTGAAATTCTGACGTTTGGAGTGTTTTTGCTGAAGTAAGTTAACCTGAAGTAGGTTTAGCCATCTTAGCCTAGCGGCGACCTAACGTTAGCAAGCTATCTAGCTGAAACACCCATTTGCAATTATCAATCAATTATTAAGTCCATGAAGAATTTGTTTGGCTAAATGTTCTGTCACTGTGGCATTGAAATGCAACGTAAGATAAACAATTATCAGTGACTTACTTCACCGTTTAAATAGTTATGTTACCATTTCTACATATTGTTTTGTCTATTGGATTTATCGTCTATTCTGTTTTACTTTTTTGTTAAAAAAAACAAGCAAAAAAGCAGACAAACTACATGCAGTGGAATACAGCATAGATTAAAATAACCCTAATGAATGCCATCATAAAACAGACACATAAATAAGCAAATAACGTTACTGTATATCATTACTGTAAAACAAAGAATAACTCACAAAGGACTACAAAATTAAAGCGTTAACTACTAAGAGCACATTCACACACCAACATGCACACAAAGTAATAAATAGACCAGAACATGTACAATTATTTGCATGTTTCTCTACATTTTGGATGCCACTGCAGACCTTGTCACTGATAACTTTACTGCTGGCCTGTGGAAGGCAGACAGCCATGTGCTGCACATTCTGTGGTTCTGTGTTTTAAAAAAAACAATACAAATGAAATTCTTAAAAGTGCAGATTGAAACATCCTTGGGTTATAGTCACATATTTTCTCAGGAAGCTGTGTTCAGCTGTCTGTATTTCTGTTTTTGTGTGGAGAGTTTGTATCTGTTTTGGTGAAAGCTTGCTTCCTACGTTCTCACCCCTCAGATGTTATGTGATGTCAGATAAGCGTCAACGTGCCAGAGTCCAGGGCTCCTGGGCCAAACAACCGCCAAAGCACTCAGCATCAACAGGTAATTTAAGGGTCAACGCATACTGTTGTATTAGTAGTATGTGACTTCCTCTGCTTGCTCCTCACTGAATGAAATTATAGGCCCTGGATGCTGGTGTAAACATTTGGTTTGTGTGCGACTGAAACACATAAACTTACACATTACTAACACATTTTCTCAGCCCTATTAACCTGCCTGATATTTTCCAGGTGCTGTCCCAAAGACACAACAACCCAAAGGTGTCGACCCAGTCACTGCTTCTTGGGGATTTGGACCACAGAAAACACCTAAGATATTTGAGTTTAACCAGCCCACCAAGGTACACCATAAACAAAAAAAAACAAGTCACCTTTGAATTTTGGGGTAATTCAAGTGGTCTTTTACAGCCTGTTAGAATGTTTACCCTTTCTCTGTTCTGTGTTTTCTTCACTGCAGGCAATTAGAGATGTCCCACCAGAGACGGTGATAGAGTAAGTTACACATTTCTATCTTCCCTGGATAGACTATTTCAAGGGTTTGTTTCATGTTTTGTCTATTTTAAATTTGCGTCTCTCTCTTATCTCACGTTTTGGCTCGTTATTTGGTTGTATATTATGCACAGGTTGGCTAACCTGCATTATTCTCTCTCTGGACAGACAGGCAGGTGATCATGAGATCAGCCATGGACCTTCAGGAGTGTCCAGGTGAGTGCTGTGTTTTTCAGAGGGTATCCTTAGTCAGAGAAAACTATAAATGGAAAAGGGTTAAATCAATAAAAAAAAGAGGAGAATAAATGTGATCTCACTATTAACCTTAGATAATGTGCATTATATAAACATCAATATGCACTAAAGGGCCAGTATGCTTCTTCAAAACTGCTTGCTGCTTTCTTTGGAAACCTCAACGCATTTAGTTGACAAATCTGTGATGGGGTTTGAAGTCCACTAGATGGCAGTCATCCTACAAGCAATAGTGTATGTAGCTCTAACTTACTTACCTTACCCACAAGGACATATGGTAGTGAGCCATGCTTTTAATAGAGACTGAATATCCAGTAACATTGACTTACTGGACAGCCAGAATATTTCAGTTTACTTTCTAGGCCTTGAGCCTTGAGCTAATGCTTCCATCAAGACTAACACACCTAGAGCAACCACAATTACAGACAGCCAAGATCAAGGAAACTAAGGCTTAGAGCAATAGGAACCTTACAGACAGTATCCTGTGATTGATTCTGTGACCATGACTGTGGATTGATGAGAGAAGAGCGTTGGAAGAAGAAATGGAAAAAAGATTATTTCAGTTCCGATTTACATCTTTGGTGGCCACTTTCTGTAGCAAAGTGCCCCTGAGCAAAGGACCAACATCTAATTTCTAAAAAAACAGGCACGTGTGTGTTTTAGACTAGTTTGCATCCCAGTCTTAGCTGGATAAGACTTTGAGGTTCATCCCACTACTAACCTTAGATCATGTGCATCATTTAAGCATATGGGGCACTTGAACTTCTCTCTCAAGCTCTCTTTCATTTGTTACACAACTTTTATGGCACTTTTTCACGTGAACAACCAGGTGCTAAGTACAATGAATGTCTTTTCACTTCCAGTTAAGCCATTCAGAACAACAATAAACACTTTTGATTTCCAACACGGTTGTACAACACGTCTTACAAGTTGTTCTGAACAAGCATAAATCGACCGCAACACCAGCCCCTTGCCAAATCGTTTTGGCTGGTTGTTTTACAACTTAAGTCGAACACCATTGTTGGTAAACAACCAGCTATGATGCTGTTAAACTTAAAGGGGATGTGGAACTTTTGAAATTACTATTACCAGTATTTTGCTGATGAATGAAAAGGTTAGTTTCCTACGCCGCAAAGCATCACCTATGTAGTCTTGACTCTGCTTTTTTCCTATGGTTTTGGGGAAATTTATGCCTGTTTTTTATTAGTATAGATATGTAAGAAAAAGGTCCATGTTGTGACTTTAACCAGGGATTTTTGATTGGTGGCTTAAACCCAAAGGCCACCATGGACTATCCTATACAAACATTATGAGCTACATAATGTTTATATCCACCTTACTTTTCTGTGTCTGTGTGTGTGTGTGTGTGTGTGTGTTTTGTTTTCGTCTTTCCATCTGTCCAGATTGCAGCTGCTGCCTGGGTTTCTTCCCCCAGAAGAGGCTGACTGGATGTTCAGTAAGCTGTTAGCAGAGCTTCCCTGGTCCCAAAAGACCAACTACAGACAGGGTGGGTACCAGAGGATTAAGAGTAAGTAGTATGTATTGGATCAAATGTGATGTAAACTGGGGTGAACAGTGTTGTCCCACTGCAGCTGGTTTGCTGTTGGGTACATGTCTGTTCTAGTTTCATTACAGTGCAGTGTTGAATTTTTTAGTTTCTTCATGTTTGAGACATTTTTATGGTGCATTTAGAAATTAGAAAATACATGACTTGAATTTTCAGACCTGACTTTATCTAATTTAAGTATTCAGTGGCTGTTAAATATTAAAATGCGTGTCTCTTATTTGCTTCTGTATTTTTTTCAAAAAAAGGAAAGATTTACTCACACATTGTAACCACACAGGGAGCCTGTTGTTGAGCTGCAGCAAGACTTTGCCTAAGAATTGGCCTTTCTCTCAGCTGGCTCTTGTCATCTTAGATGATTTCTAAACACAGAACATAATGGCAAATTGTGTAATCTCAATCCATCACTCCTCAGACGTTGTCAACAAAGTCCATGTGATGTTTGGGTTAAAGAGGAAGTTGTGGGAAAAGGATGTTAACCCTTCATCAGTCATTTCTTCTCTGTCCTCTGTCTTTTATCCTGTCTTGTTTTAAAACCCCTCTTGACTCAGTTTTTCTAACCATTGCTCAGGGCTCTAAATTGGATCCTGTGAATTGGTTAAGGTTTTGTTAATCTTTTCCCTCAGATAGCATACTTTTATGAGTAGAGTAAGGCTTTTGAAAGTTGATAAATGACCACACTTATTTATAAGTATTATTTCCAACATCCCTGAATAATTCAGGTCTATAAAAAGCGATAGTTGTTTGAGATGTTTGTTTTGGTTTCTCCATGTTCTCGTACCAGAGGGCTGGCCAAAATACACTAATGGCAGAGAATTGGTTCTGAGAAGAAATCTTGTTGTTCCCAGAGAAACACGAACACAAACAGAGAAATTGGATTTAGATGTTTACCGTCCCTTACATTGTTAAAACTGGAAAAGAATACATTCAGAACAAAGCTGTGATAGCAAAAAAAGGCAGCTATGAAAACAGACTGGATCCATTCTCTTTTAAAGGTAAAATTGCAGTGACCCAGTTACTGGTGCAATATAGAGATGGCTATACAAGCTTTATTTTCTATCATGAAAACTGCTCACAGCCGCTGCTCTCCATAAGGTAAAAGGTATAAATCACCACCACACTAATTTTCAGATATCATCAAGGCTTGATATTGAAATATCAATATTTTTATGAAAAAGTATGACAAATTGGCTTTGAATGATTGGTCAGACTTTTACTTTTGACATTTCCTGATCTAATTATTAAAGGACAGGAAATTTTTCCTGATTACATTTGATTTAGGCAGCAGTGATGCTGGGCGTGGTCAGAGGTGAAACAGGCTTGATAATTAAGCCAGAGAGGGCAGTGAAAAACATAATGTTTTGTACTGCACCAATAATAAATATCTTACAAAGCTCAGCATACCTACAATAGTCACATAAATATGGTTTAAACTTTGAGAACTGTATGCAGTTACCGTAGACCTGGTTATAGACAGAGGCTGCAAAATGTCCTGCCCATGGAATCAATTGGTTCTTTTGAGGGTAAAGTGTATTTGTTTGTGTGTGTTTGTCCAGGTGAGGCGTACGAGGAGCCAAGACTGACTTGCTGGTATGGAGAGTTGCCTTATACATATGCTCGTTCCACCATGCCTGCTAACACACAGGTTAGATAAACTCAATAAACCTCTTAAACAATAAGAGTTTTAAAAAAAACAACACTTTACATAATATTATCCACATATTTAGTTTTTCCTTTTTTTTTCTCACCATGGTTCTTTTTTCTTTTTTTGTTTTCATCTTTTATCTTTTTCTTACAACATTTTGTTTTTCTTCACTTGTTGTGTTGTTGTTTCATTGTTTCATTTTGTTAATTTTACTGTTTCTCTTCTTAATTACCTACTGATCTCTCTTTCCTTTTCTTTCTTTTTTTTCTTTATAGTGGCATCCACTGCTGTTAACCCTTCGCAATGCAGTGGAGCAGGTGAGCGGATGCAGCTTCAACTCGCTGCTATGTAACCTGTATCGGGACGGCCATGACAGCATTGGCTGGCACAGTGATGATGAGGCCTCCTTGGGTGACAAGCCCACCATCGCCTCCCTCAGTCTGGGCGACACCAGAGTTTTCAGCCTCCGCAAGCAGCCTCCACAGGTGAGATGATGAAAGAGCATGAACATTGATTTAACTTGCTCCAAATATATGCCCACTCTTACGTTAGAACTAGATATAGAATAACAAATATGTTGTTGGCATACTTATTAAGTATGAATATTGAATGTCTTGGCATAATTTTCTTATACTGCTCTTATTCTTCATAGTCACAGAACCATTGCTTGCTATGTTACAAAAAAGTTGTTTCATTATTCTTCCTCATATTGGCCTTGAATCCATCTCAAAGTATTTGATTTGGCCTTCTAAAAACTACAGACACCTCATATGACCTGTTGCTGTCCTCATGAGTTGGTTTGGCGCTAAGACTTGGCTCACAGTCAAGGAGGCTATCTCTTGCTTCTACCACACATTACTTAATAAAGGAGAACTGTTGAGCAAATGTTAAGAAAAATAACTGACTGAGGGTAGTGGTGTGCAGCCAAGGCGAGGTAGTGAAAAACTGGAAACAAAATAAGGTATTGTGTTTAGAGTCAGTCGAGTATTTAGAGGCCTGTGTTTAACAGTCCTGTTTCAAGTGTTAAAGTATTCTTAGGAGGCACGCTTCATCAGTCATGATGTAGACAAGTTGTATTAGCATTTAGTCGTGATTTGCAGGTAACAGAAAGTTCCTTAAATGTGGCTTTTCATTCTCTTTTGTTCATAAATGTGTGTTTAGTCATGTGACAGTACATTGTACCAATTTTGTGTGTGTTGGTGTTATTGGACTGTTTTACATTGTGCTTTTCTGTTTTTCTGTTTCTGTGTTAGGAGGAGAATGGTGACTACACTTATGTAGAGCGGATTCGAGTTCCTCTGAATCACGGGACACTTTTACTGATGGCAGGAGCCACACAAGACGACTGGCAGGTAGGGTCCCACTCCACCAATCAAATGCAAGGGCCAGAGCAGGCAAGGCAATATGGCCATTCTTAAAAGCATCGGCCACTGGACACAGGCACTGCTTAACTAAATGCTCCGTACTTGTATAGCGCCTTTCTAGTCTTTTCGACCACTCAAAGCGCTTTTACAATACTTCTGCATTCACCATTTACTCACTGCTCAAACAGAAACTAACATTCACACACATTCATACACTGGCGGAACAGCCGCCAGAGGCAATTTGGGGTTCAGTGTCTTGCCCAAGGACACTTGGATACGCAGCCTGGGGGAGCCAGGGAATGAACCGCCGACCTTCCGATTAGCGGTCAACCTGCTCTACCTCCTGAGCCACAGCCGCCCCTAAGTGGTGTAAGATGCTTTTTTAGTTGCTTTTTTCTTTTTGAAACATCTTTGTTGTTAAGTGTTTACTGTTTTTCACACTAAACTTCCCAGGGATTCCTGTTCATCAAACAGCTTGAGCAGTGCTGTATGTCTTGTTTCTTGTGTTTTATGTTACCACCACTACTACTAACTTCTTTGGGCTTCTTCTGTTTATAACAAACAAACTTTTCGAAAAAAAATCATCTGTGCATCACAGGGTTTTTGAGAGTAACAAGACCATTAAAATAAAGCACTTAGTTGAAGTCCATGACTTTAGTGGTGACAAACGTGTCACAGGTGCACAGAAACAACCTGAGCGTGAGGAGAAGGGGTGAAGCTAGAGTGCAGGAAATATGTGCAAGCAATGATATATCTGAGTGCAAGCAAACAGTTTGAGCAGAAGCAAAGCAAATTAAAGCGCAATCAAGGGCTGTTTGAGTGCAAGGGCAAGGTTTTGAGGGAAAAAATTACAACATCTGAATGTGAAATCAAAAAGTCCTGCTCTCAAATTGAAAGGCCACACTCTTGAATAAAGACTAAATAAATAAATAAATAAAATAATCCCTCTTGAATAAAGACAAAATAAATAAATAAAATAATCCCTCTTAAATAAAGACAAAATAAATAAATAAAATAAAATAATCCCGTATAAGACTGTACTATACTAGAATTATGAAAGTTTAAGGACACTAACATGTTTTCACTCTTTATATTTGCTTTTTGACATATGCGCACAATTTGCTGATTTGTCTGTGAAGATTCATCCAGGTCATAGTTATTCAAGGAAGTTTAAAATCCAGTTGTCCTTTATTTGAACTTTTATTGGATGTTTTTTATTTGCCAAATTGTGATATAATATAGGAGATAACAAGCAAAACAGCATTTTCCTGTGATTATAAAGTTTAGGTGGTGAGGCACAAAACAGCTTGGTGCTGTGCCATGAATTTAAAATAATCGTGGAGAGTATTAGAATTAATTACATGAATTTTCCCAGATCTAATGGTTATAATTCAAACACAGTAGACTTATTTACTTATTTAAGTTTATCTTTTGGGGTGTAGTTTATTAAAAATCTGCTCTAGATTTTCAAACTTATTATTCACAGATGTGGTAATAACAATGTTGCTGTTTTGCACCTGCCTCAACTTCTCCCTGCACTCACTCACACACACCTTTACCTCTGGTCTCTCACTGCAAACACACCGGCTTTCCCCGCCTCTCCCTGTCTCTGTCTCCTTGTCTGCTCCCCTGAGATTCTCCATCAGCAGTAGGTTATGTTTTGTAAAGTCGCAGAAAAGACAAATTTTTCTGGATTTTTCCACTAGTGATCCTTTTTCAAGGCAGCAGGTGCGCCGCATGCCACCTTGTTAATTACGTAGCTTATAAATGTCATCGTCCATGCCAGTGTTTCATTGTAGACATACAGATAGTCAGATGCCAATTTTGTAAACATCACCCAACCCTAGTTTGAATACATTTATTTACTCTGCAAATAATTTTGTGACTGCATTTCCTTTGTAGGTCTTAAAAAGGTCTTAAAAAGTCTTAAATTTGACCAGGTGAAACCTGCAGAAACCCTGAAATAATATAATATATATAATATAAATAAAAACTCTTTACTTATTGGTGTACTTAAAAGAGTATAAAAATTAATGTATTTTTTGTGATCACATTTTAGTGATACAGACTGTACAGTTTGAATATTGTCCTGCTGGTGTATATGTGGCAGGAATCTATTCAGGACACAATGTCTTGTCATTTACAAATAAATACAGTTAATTTCATTACCTTTACCTGTGGAAAAGCATCTGTAGCTGAAGTAATTCCTTTCTTAAGTTAGTACTATGAAACTTTTTTCAGTAGATACATTTGTACTCTAGTAGTATTTATTTTGACAACTTTTACTAAATAGTAATTATACTTGAATACAGTTTTTGACTACTGTGCCCACCTCTGGTGTGGGTGTACAGTATATGTGTTTCTGAGTAAACAAATGTGAGAGGATAGACCTGTGTTCAATTCACCTAGGTTCTACCTCTGACCAACAGGCAATGAGGATGGATGGAGTGGCCCGGACAGAAAGCAGAGCTTCAGCATAACAAGTCATTTGTTTTAGAATCAGGGACAGCGGCCAGGTTTATATGAGTGCATGAAACAGGATGAAGTCTTTGTGTGTATAATGGAGAGTATGAGTGTGTGGCTGGTTTCTGGTGAAAACAATTGTTTGCACTCGACAGTGAGAATATGTTACAGTTTGAATTTCATGATGATTAAATGTTTTCACCCTTTGGAAGAGTAGCTATAAGCTTCACTTCTGTGCAAAATAGGCCATACTATTTCTTTTGACCTTTTCTAAACTTTGTTTAAGCAGAAAAAAAGAAACAAGGATGCATAACAAAACTTTTGCGCAGGAGAGGAACACTATGAGCACTAATGTAAAATAAAAATCAAGCAAAACAACAATAAAAATGAAAAACAGAATCAATGTGAGCATATATGTGTTCCATTGTGGGTGAGGGGAGGGTGGTGAGGACATTTGGACTAGGGGTACAGGACACCCCCAGACACTTTGGTGTAGAAGGGTAAAAGCAGTGATATAGCAAAATGTAGATAACAGTTATACTTAATTTTAGCAAATTGTCATTGGGAGGAGTGGAAAAAATGTTATTTTCACATTAGGTGAAATATGAATGTAAGAATGCCCTTAGGTCATAAAATTAAGTAGTTATTTTCTGAAACAATAAAAATCTGAGTAATAAAGCAGTCTAAAATAAGTATTCTAAATGACGAATAATAACTGATGACCTACAAATTAGAAATTAGAATTTATTAATGATAAAAGTATAGTGAGACTTTAATACAAATGTGAAAGACAAGGCTGTTGAATGGACAGATTCTACAATTTATGCTAAATAATTGTCACCTTATTATCTGTTATTGAATTTGGATTTGTTATACTTATTCTTCTTGCCTACAAATATAATAAGGTTTTTGGTGCACAATAAGATTTTATAACAATGTGACAAAAATTTGAAAAGTGTCATTAAATGATGAAACCATAGTGTCGCCAATATTAGGGCTGTACAATTAATCAAATTTTAATCACAATTCCAAGTTAATTGAAATAAAATTATCATTGTGCTGCATGCTGTTTCGCAATTATAAAGTTCTAAATCCAGCGGCACCCTCTGCCCCTCCCTAAAAGCCCAAACTCACTCTATTAGCCACACGTATAATCTAATGCAGTCCAACGCAAATGTTTTGCCATTAAGTCTACTTTTATGATGCCTGTCATGCCATAGTAAGTGATGGTGTTGTGCTGGACTGCATGACATTGAGTGTTTCTGATATTCTCATGTGTGTAAATAGGGACGACAAATAAATAGAAACACCTCTCAGTATAATTTAACCCAGTACAGCCATCCTTTTGATGGTGAGAAGGTTTCTTACTATTAGTGTGTGTGTGTGTGTGTGTGTGTGTGTGTGTGTGTGTGTGTGTGTGTGTGTGTGTGTGTGTGTGTGTGTGTGT